>CAUYRH010057755.1:0-22722 GCA_963574655.1 Perodicticus potto
TAGGGTTCATTGGAGATTATGTAAATTAGTTCTACTACATACTTAAAGTATTTACCATAGTGCAGGGCACACAGTAAGTACTCAGTATAAGAGAGCTATTATTATTTACTTTTAGATGAGTAACTAATAATCATTTATGAACCGTTAGGTGACTCAGAGTCAGCTTTCATGCTCTTAAAATAAGGTCCCTCAAATTCATGTAATCAGCAAGTTAGTACCAATTCCAAATCTCTCTTAGATATTCGTAAGATACAGGGCCAAATATTGCAAACTGATTCCTAGGAATTCTCTGCAGAGATACTTCTCTAGCAAAAGGCAATATAACCACAATAATGAGAGTGTTCTCCAGTCTTATGTCCACATCTGTCTGTCTTCCTGTTTCTCTTGTCTCTCGGGATCCCTTCTTGTTCGAAGATTTTGTATTTTTCACATGTACATCTAGTTTAAATGTGCCTCCATCCAAATAGTCCATATTTAATAATGCGTATTTTTGGCAAGAAAATAAAGAAAATAACACACTACTTTTGTCATTGAGAATGTGCTTATGAACTTCTCTGAAACAGATGCCAAACAGTTGGTGCTTTCAAATATTACACATCTTCTTACAGTATGGCTATGACCAGAATAGATGAGACAGGAAGAGATTTCTCATTTTGTGGCTTCTTTGTCCTAGGATCAACAGGCATGGTCCAATTAGGTCTTTCCTACCAGCCGTCAATGGCTTAATACCTCAACAGTGGTGAAGTCATGCGGCTAACTCATCAGCCCTAAATATATGTAAAAAGCAAGAATAAAACCAAAGAGATCCCTGAAGGGACAAAACAACCACCACAAAGCTGTACACTGATGAATCTCTCATTCTCTAACAATTTTCTTTTACCCAAGATACAAACACATTTGACTATCCTCATTCTATAAATATTTATCAAGGGCTTACTACCTGAAGGGTACAGTATTGGACATTGCTCTTTAAGCTTGTAGGATAAGGAAAAAAAAGTCAGTATTTGCAGGCACATTAACAAGAGAGGGCTTTCTGCAAGAAAGCCCAAGCATATCAAAAGTGCACAACTATGATATCTTTTGGTGTGGGACAATGTAGCCCTGTCCACTTCAGTAGCCTCAAAGATACTGTTGATGATGTACCTAGGTCAGTACCAAAGTTCTTCTTCACAAATATGATAGCAAGTCATCCAACAAAGTCTAAGAGATTTTTAATGTTCTCTCTTCAAGAAGGTAGAGAGAAAAGTCTAATATATCTTAGATGGGTTTTTTATGATAGTTATTCAAACATTTTCTGGGTTTTATTCAGGTATTCTGGTAACCTGAGAAATCCCCCAGACTTCTAGCTGGCAGAGTTATGACTAAAGATTGCTTAGCATTTATTTTTTTAATTTATTTTTTTTACTAAATCATAGTTGTGTACATTAATGCAATCATGGGGTACATTGTGTTGGTTTTATATACAATTTGAAATACTTTTCATCAAACTGGTTAACATAGCCTTCACGGCATTTTCTTAGTTATTGTGTTAAGACATTTATATTCTACATTTAGTAAATTTCACATGTACCCTTGTTGGATGCACTGTGTTCCGCTATTTGACCTCCCTTAACCCATCCTCTCCTCTCCCCTCCCCTTCCTGTCCCCTTTCCCCATATTCTTGGGCTATAATTGGTTTCACAGTAGGGCTGTATACATTGGATACTTTTTCTTCCATTCTTGAGATAATTTTCTAAGAAGAATATGTTCCAGCTCCATCCATGTAAACTTGAAAGAGGTAAAATTTTCATCTTTCTTTAAGGCTGCATAATATTCCATGGTGTACATATACCACAATTTATTAATCCATTTGTGGGTCTGTGGGCACTTTGGCTTCTTCCATGACTTAGCAATTATTAATTGGGCTGCAATAAACATTCTGGCACAAATGCTTTTGTTATAAAGTGATTTTTGGTCTTCTGGATATATACCTAGTAGAGGAATTGTAGGATCAAATGGCAGATGAATTTTTAAATCTCTAAGTGTTCTTCAAACATCTTTCCAAAAGGAACATATTAGTTTCCATTCCCACCAGCAATGTAGAAGTGTTCCCTTTTCTCCACATCCACGCCAGCATCTCTGGTTTTGGGATTTTGTTATGTGGACTAATCTTCCTGGAGTTAGATGATATTTCAAAGTAGTTTGATTTGCATTTCTCTGATGAGTAAGGATGATGTGCATTTTTTCATGTGTCTGTAGGCCCTGCGCCTGTCTTTTTCAGAGAAGATTCTCTTCAAGTGCCTTGCTCATCCTGAGATTGGATCACTTGTTCTTTTCTTGCTAATACATTTGAGTTCTCTGTGGATTCTGGTTATTAAACCTTTGTCGGAGACATAACCTGCAAATACCTTCTCCCATTCTGAGGGCTGTCTGCTTGCTTTATTCACTGTGTTCTTGGCTGTGCAGAAGCTTTTTAGTTTGATAAGGTCCTAGTAATGTATTTTTGATGCTGCTTCAATTGCCTGGGAGGTCCTCCTCATAAAATATTCGCTCAGGCCAATTTCTTCAAGTGTTTTCCCTGCACTTTCTTCTAGTATTTTTGTAGTTTCATGTCTTTAAGTTTAAATCTTCAATCCAGTGGGACTCTATCTTAGTTACTGGTGAGAGGTGTGGGTCCAGTTTCAGTCTTCTACAGGTCACCACCCAGTTCACCCAGCACCATTTGTTAAATAGGGAATCTTTTCCCCATTGAATGTTTTTAATTGGCTTGTCAAAGATCAAATAACAGTAAGTAGCTGGGTTCAACCCCTGGTTCTCTATCGTTTTATATACACCTACCACTTGGTTTTTGGGCCCGTCCCATGCTGTTTTTTTTTTTTTTTTTTTTTTTGAGACAGAGCCTCAAGCTGTCACCCTGGATAGAGTGCCATGGCATCACAGCTCACAGCAACCTCCAATTCTTGGGGTCAAGAGAGTCTCCTGCCTCCACCTCCCAAGTAGCTGGGACTACAGGCGCCCACCACAACGCCCAGCCATTTTTTGGTTGCAGCCACCATTGTTGTTTGGTGGGCCCGGGCTGGATTCGAACCCGCCAGCTCAGGTGTACGTGGCTGGTGCCTTAGCCCGCTGAGCCACAGGCACTGAGCCTACCATGCTGTTTTGATCACTATTTTAATGAATATAAACATAGATGAATAACCAGATCTCTAGAAGTAGCATTTTCTGACTTCCATAGTTTGCTTTGTGCTGCCATAGAATACCACAGACTGGGTAATTTATAAAGAATGGATTTGTTTTCTAACAGTTCTATGGGTGAGAAATCTGAGACCAAGTCACCAGCAGGTTCACTTATGTCATGAGAATCTGTTCTCGACTTCCAAGATGGTGCCTCGAACACTGTGTCCTAACATGGCAGAAGAGAAGTGAGTGAACTCACTCCTACAAGCCCTTTTGATAGCAGCATTAATCCATTTATGAGGGTGAAGGCTTCATGACCAAAACACCTCCCATTAGGTCCCAAATCCTAACACTGTTGTATTGGGGATTAAGTTTCCAACACATGAATTTTGGGGAACGCATTCAGATCATAGCAGTGACTATCCATAGGAAGTTGTGAGAAGTGAATCCTACTATACCAGATGCTACCCTGGGCAGAAATAAAGCACAGATATTGCTCATTTCTTCAGCCCAGATTGCCAGCCTTATCTTCAAGTTAAAATCAGAGTTAGATGATTTCTCACCTCCTTTACTGCTACTATTATTTCTTATCCAGACTTCTAACTGATCTCTGGCTTCTAGTGTTGACATCAGCACCCACTGTCTAATCTTAACACTAAAGTCAGGGTGATCCTTGAAAAATGAAAATCATTGTACACCCACTTTGATGGCAGCATTGTTTACAATAGCCAAGGGATGAAAATAACCCAAATCTTCATTGACAAATGAATGGATAAACACCATGTGGTACTGTATATACATACACTGGAATATTATTCAGCCTCAAAAAGGAAAGAAGTCACATCATATGGTATAATATAGATGAACCTTGAAGACATTATACTAAGTGAAATAAGCCAGTTGAAAAGGATACTGTGGGACTTCTATGGAGTTTTCACAGTAGTGAAAGTCATACAGATGGAAAGTGGAATGGTGGTTACCAGGAACTAAGGAGAATGGATGGAGGGAATGGAATGGCAAATTATTGTTGAAAGGGTATAGAGTTTCAGTCGGGAAAGATGAAAAAGTTCTTCGTCTTTTGGAGATGGATAGTGATGATGACTGTACAATGTGGTGAACATAATTGATGTTACTGAACTGTACATTTACAAATGGTTAAGATAGTCAATTTTGTTATGTGTATTTTGCCGCAATTCAGTATAATTAAACAAGCCATTATAATAGAAAAAACTCTGAGGCTTTTACTCGTCAAAACTTTCCTGTAGTTCCCCATCAGCCTCAGAATAAAACCTGAAGTACTTACTTTATAGCTTCCAAGGATCTCCCTTATCTGGTCTCTGTTTAAGATACCTGCCACCCTAATCCTGCTTTGAGATGTTTTCATCCTAACACATTGCTTCATTCTTCTCCATAGCACTCTAGATCACACACATATTCGTGTGTCAACTGTCCATCTGGAACACCCAAAGGAAAGACTTTATGAGGACTAGAACCTGGTTGTTCACTACCATATTCTCAGTTCCAAGAGAATGTGCTTAGTAAACATTTGCCAAATGGATGAATAATATACGAGGGCTCTGTTTAAAAGTTTAACCTCATAGACTAAGGTTACTCAACCTCATTGAATGAGATGCACCAGACCTTAAAAGAAGGTCTCTTTATGATCTTAATATGATACCCAATTTGTTTGCTGTCTTTTATTTAATTTTTTCAATTTTGTGTGGTAATATCCAACAAGGGTTTACTCCAGTGATTTAGAAACTAGGTTGATTTAGCATAATCATAGCACTTGGCTCTTTGAATGATTTTTAAATGCTAACATAACTCTTCATGCTCACTGGTTGGGAGCAATTATGCCATTTCAGAATGATTTCAACAGACCACAGTGTCATGCTCAATCTCTTCTTCACATGGGAAGCTACAGGGAACTTTCTCTCAAGCACAAGCTGCTGCCAGCTGTAGAGTTTCTCTTGAACTTTAGTGGGCATGATGGTGACCTCTACAGATCCCTAAGAGAGGAGGATTGTCACACGTCACTTCTGACACCACTTGTCAAGGCCCAGGACTGGCCAGGTCTCGGGCCCGGCTTAACTAGGTTCCAGACGTAGACCGCTAAGTTACCTTGCTCACGTACAGTTTCTCTTAGGTGTCAGAGGGCTATCTACATTAGCTGGAGAGAGAGAGAGAGTCTTAGAGAGAGAAAACAGTCTTCTTAGAAAGATTGATCTTAGTATTTAGTAGAGCTTGGTAATCTTCAGCAGAGAGATGCCGTGCTGGCGTTCTGCAGGCAGGAGAGGAGACAGAGTCAGAGTAAGCGAGTCTGCGATAGAATGTGCATGCTAGAATGCACATGCTTTTCAACTGCCTTCTCCTCCAGCCTAATATAAGGCTGATCTCGTGCCTTTCAACACCACAGGTGTAGAGACTGCCAACACCAGTGCTCTCATCTTGCGAGCTCTCATGCTTGTTAGGAGAGCTAAATTCTTCTCCATGCCCTTTCCACCAAGATGTTCCATTATTGAGCTATACAGGTATTTCTTACAACTCTCACTCCTAGCTATAGGCTATATGGGTTGCCACAGAGGATTTCCACTAGTGAACCCAGGCTGGGCAAAGTTGGATCAAGACCAACTTGGGAAGTATGATGTCTCCCTTTTCCATGTTTTGACACAGTCTCAGTGCTCTCCCTGAGTACTTTTATTCATAGGAAAGTCTATAACAAACTTCACCTTGAACAGTTTCAGAGATTCTGCGAAACTTACTAAATGTAGAATATAAATGTCTGAACACAATAACTAAGAAAATGCCATGGTATTTTAACCAGTTCGATGAAAATATTTCAAATTGTATATAAAACCAGCACATTGTACCCCATGATTGCATTATTGTACACAGCTATGATGTAATAAAAAAATAATTCCGCTTCAAAATTATATTTTAGAAGAGAATCATCCTGAGGAAGAATCATGAAGCATAACAATAGTAGCTGCAATCACTTCAGCACTTACTATGGACAAGACCCTATACTAAGAATTTAGCATTTCACATCAGGGAAGCACTATATCCTTACTGCTTCTGTGTGAGGCAGATACCACCATTTCCCTCATTTTATAGGTGAGGAACGTAAGACTCAAGAATAAGTTAGTCATGGTAATGTAGCTGGCAAGTGGCAACTGGGGTTTTTAGCCTCTCAGGAGAGAGGCTGAATAAATCGTGCTTGTATTTGCCCCAAGAAACAGTCAACAAATATTTATTTCATTGTGTTTCACGAGGGGAGTTTGGACTTGATCCTATAGACAATATAGTTATTGAAGCCTTTATGTTTCTTTCAGAAAGTCAGATAAGTTTCCCCGAAGGCAGGATCCATGTTATGTTTGTACCCCAAGGACACAGCACAGCATCTGGCACCTAGCAAGTGCTCAATGAATGTTGTTGCCTGAACAACAGAATTCATCACTGTATATGTTTGGATAAACCACGTTAAACAAAATTCCTAGAAATACAACTGCATACAATATATTCCTGACATAATGTGGTTAAGGCCATAACATAGACATAATAGTCTTGTCTACAACGACTGTAGTAAAGAGTTCCACTATAACAATCGTAATTCTTAGGAAAATGACTCGGGTATACTTAAAATCAAGATAATTGTTCATTTTGAGCACTAAAGCATGAGTTCTGATAACCCCGCTCAGCTTTTATCCTCTCACCTCTTTTCTCTTATTATTTAAAGGCTTTTAGTGACATGATCAAGCCTGTGTTTTTAGAAAGCTCTCTCATGGTGGATGTGGAGGACTGATTATAGGGGGAGGAAATGGGAGGCTGGGGGCTGTGGGAGGGGGGAGCTGCTCAGTGGTGGGGGTGGGCACTGGAGGCTGGAATAAGGGATGTTCCTGAGAATAAAAAGGAAGGAAGAGATCAGAAGAAGACTGAGGAAGTTGAATTTAGTAATAGCAAGAAATATTGACAAATGATTTTGTGCATTTTAAGAGGGTTAGGAAGCAGCTTGGGATCCCTTTGTGATCTTAAGTGGGCTGGGGATAAAAATGGGGAAATCAGGAGCCCTTTTTCACAGGGGCTCAGGGCATAATGATTTTAGTTTAGAGCACCTTAACTTCATTGTGCCAGACGATTTCCAAGGGGAGATGTCCAGCAAACATTTAGAAATTATAATCCATTAACAGTTCACTCCCTTCTCCCTCACCCCTGCTTGCAAGGATTAATGACAATTTGAAGGAATTGTGGTCTCCAAATTACAGAGTCCTCGATATTGAGATGTCTGTATTACAAGGGCTTGTGCTCTGCAAAGCAGTATTTCAAGGCAGGGCCTTTTGTTTTGTGTTCTCTTGGGTGGGGGGCAAATGTGAAGACAGCATTGTGGGGCAGAGTCTGACAGAGACTGGGCTGCTTGGCCCATTAAGGAAGCTGTGTGTGCTCCCACTTCTCCCGGCTAGCTCAGAGGCCACTAGTGAGTGGTGATTTCCAAGAATGATAAGGCTCTTAAATACTTAAGTACTTGGTAAGTAAGATTCTATATGAGCAATCAGCTGAAGAAGCAAATAAGATTCCGAGGGGAGAATTAATCATCGCTGTGTCTAATGGGTCTTCCCTAAGGCCACATCTACACGAGTGCAGAATTTTAAATAGGCTTTATTTTTGTAGCCTCAGAAAAGGATAAGAATATATTTTGTTAAAATAATAGATATTTTCTGTTAATTCTTTTGTATAGGACAATGAACTTCAGACCAAATTTTCTCCAACTCAAGAACATTTGCTAGAGCATCTGAGGAACTCAGCTAATCCTGTGGGCATTCAAAACTTAACCAAGAAGGGTCTTTCAGTTCAGATGCTTCTTCCTAAAAGCGTTTGTCTGGCGACAACACTTTGCTTGCCAAAGTAAACTTAGCCCAACCTACCACCTCTTCTAACTGAATAAATTATAAAGCCTGATTTATTTCTTTAGGATTTGTGGCTATTTTACTTTCTTTGCCATAAAGACTAAAAACATACTGGCAGATGTTAAGAGTTACCTTTGTTTCATCTCCTGAAATGTAGCTTACTTTAAAAATTGAGAGGCTGTAATATACTCAGGCCTCTCTGACAAGAAATCCACCAGGGAGACTGTTTCCTCCTTTTCCCCAAATGACAGAAACATGGAGAATTGTTAATAACAGTTGGCAGCATTGAAATTCTGAAAATGACTTGAAAGGAGAATTTGCATGGGACACCGCCACCCAAACTCACTCCAGGTGTAGCTACTTTTCCTGGCTCCGTGACCGGAAGGGGAAGGTACACAGGGCTCTGCTGTGATTCTGAAGAGAAATCTGGCAAAGGAGGTGTGACTGCCTCCTTGGAGTGTAGTTTTTGGTCTGGGGAAGAATATTGATTATACTTTATCCCAATTCCTAAAGTTGAAGATTAAGCAAGATTTACAACATCTCAATCAGATTACTAAGACTCAGTGAAACATAAAACTTAGGTGGGGAAGGACAGCCAAGTTCTCATTACCACGACCTTCTATTCTTCCTCCTCAGCCCCTAACCACTATATGCTGGAGAAGGTAGGAGGCTAATTTCTTAATATTGTCTACATGTGAGAATATATTTAAGATATAATTTTGTGTTCTGATGTGCTTTTATATTTCAGAAGGAAAATCCACTATAGGCAAATTAAGCTAAAATGTTTAATCAGGTGTGAATCATATCTGGGAAGTGCTAGGAAACATTTCTCTGAGCTGGGCCCCAAACTCACTTTCAAAAGCCTGAGAAAATCAAATAACATTTAGCAAAAACAGACATTTTTCATGGGCACCATAACCTTTAGAATACTAAAAAATAAATACCTACCAGTTTTAAATTTATGCCAAATCTATGTCCAAATGAATAATCCATCCTACTTGAGAACAAATGATGATGATGATGGTAATGATGATTATGCTAATAATTATCATCCTAATAATGGCTGCCATTACTAAGCAATTACTATGTACAAGGCACTATATTAAACCCTTTGCATGCATTTTTCTTATTTATCCTCATAACAATACGGAGTAGTAGGTATATAATTAGCTCCATCATAGAGATAAGAAAGTGAGGCTTAGAAAGGTTTAAGTAATGCATGCAAGGTCATACAACCAGTTAGTGGCAGAGCTGAGATACAAAGCTAGGTCAATCTGATCCCAAGACCCATGTAATTAACCATCACAGTATATTGCTTATATAGTACATATAGAAATGCCAATAAAATTGAGACAGTATACTCAGATGACTTTAACAAACATTTACTGAGTAGCTATTATGTGCCAGGAACCTGAGGAGGTTATATGCAAACAACATGACTCTCTACTTCTGTCCTCAATTGATTTAAAAAAAAATCACAGAGGTACCTTTATTTTTATGTAAATAAGTCACTCACCTAGTTTAAAAACACAACCCTTTTTGCCTAAAATCGCAGACCATCATAGATTATCAGGAGAGCCAGTGAGATTATGTGGACTAGTGCTTCTCAGGCTTGAAGTGCATTAGAGTCCCTGGGAGGGCTTGTTAAAGCAGAGTACTGGGCTCCACTCCCCAGTTTCTGATACAGTAGGTTTGGGTATAAGAATTGACATTTCTAACAAGATCTCAGGTGCTGCCCATGTAGCCAGTCAGAGTGAAACAGTTTGTGATCCACTGATCTAGTGATATAAAGGCCAAGAGGAAAACTCTGCCCGGGCTTTTTTTACTAACCAGCAATGGGATTCTTGGGAAGTAACTTCCCTCTTTATGGGCCTGGCAATTTCTTTCTTCCTCTATAAAATAAGGGAGTTGAAGTAGATAAATACTTAAGTTTCTTTTTCCAGTGTCACTGTTCATTGAGGAAGGACACCAGATCACCCAAGCTCATGAAAATGCATGACCTTTGGAGCCCAGAGACTTAAATCTATTTGTGGTGACAGAAAATATCATACACATCACATTGCTAGCTTGAGTCTAAAAGTGATTATTTTAATTCCTTCACTCAAGTATTTTTTGAGCACCTACTATATGCTGGGTGCTACACTAGATACTGGGATCTAGCGGGGAACAAAATGATATGATTCTTTACGTCATAAAGATCATAGGCTATGCTAGTGAACCACAAACAGTTTTAGATAAACTGAAAAAATATATATTAATAGAAGTTCTAGTTGGGTGCCTTTGTTCAGAGGTTAAAGCGCTGGCCTTGCAAACTGAGGGTGGTGAGTTTGAACCTTACCTGGGCTGGATAAGGAAAAAACAAAATTCTAGTATGTTATTTTCATGTCAAAATTGATCATGTTGCATACTACTAATTTCATGATTAAACAACTAACTATACACATGGTAACTGTGTCCAATATATATTTTAGAATAAATCCATGCTAAAAAATGAACTATAAAACAAAGAACTACTTAGGTCCATATTAGTCTAAGGCTGGGTGTGGTGGCTCACACGGGTAATCCTAGCACTCTGGGAGGTTGAGGTGGGTGGATTGCTTGAGCTTAGGAGTTCAAGACCAGCCTGAGCAACGGTGAGACCCCGTCTCTCCTAACAATAGGAAAACTAGCCAGACACCGTAGTACATGCCTGTAGTACCAGCTACCCTGGAGGCTGAGGAAGGAGGATTGCTTGAGTCCAAGAGTTTGAAGTTGCTGTGAGCTATGATGATGCTTTGGCACTCTACCTAGGGCAACAGAGTAAGACTCTGTCTCAAAAAAAAAAAAAAAGTATGATGGTACGTTGCAAACGTGTTTTACTTACTGTGTAATTTTTCTTTACACATACACCCATGTGCACAGTAAGGGGAAAAAGGTACTCTTGCGACATACTTTGCTTTACAATAGTGTAGAGCAGAAGGTGTGCTAAGGTGGTAATCAGGAAACCTGTGTTCAACACCAGGCTCTGCCCCAAACAGTGACCTTGGGCAAGTCATTGACTCTTACAAGGCCTTGGTTTAGCCATCTGAAAATAAAACATTTACATAAGATATTTTGTGAGATATCCCTTTTAGCCCAAACTGTTTATTAAGTCACATGCTAACAATTAATAAGAGGAAAATGCTATATTTCCACACCCTCTCTAAAAAATAAGCATTCTATTAAATTCAGCATACTATTTCAAGGGTTAAAATCTTACACTATAAGATACATTTTACTTAAAAAAAAATCTAATATTGCTCTACTGGCTTGGAAAGCAAACTGGCTACATCAAATACTTTCTTTTAGATGGTAATTTCACAAGGGGATACAAAAACAGTGCGCCTAGCAAGCTACCAGAGACAGCCATGGACTGGTTTGGCTAACGGCTGTGAATTTCCCTTTCCCATGTGTGCCTACTGCCCAACTGGTTATAATAAGAAAAGGGTCATGGTGGTGATTCTTCCCTCACTGGACTTTTCAGTTTTTGTGATTAGTATCTATGATTTTAGTCCAACTGTGTTGGTGTTAGAAACTTCAAAGCAAATCCAAAGCCCAGTATTTAGGGGAATATATTTTAAAGGAATACTCACTACCAATTAGTCTAGGCAGTAATGAAAATCATCATATATTTTCAATGATGAAAGATCCCAGTAGGAGGCCTCCTAATGGATGACAGGTGCCAGAGTGAGAGGCGTCCAGCCGGAGGAAGGCAAAGCCTGTTTCTCAGTCGGTTTAGGAGAGTGCAGCATGCCCTTTAAACTGGACCCAGAACACATACAGAGTGCAACCCACAATTTCTCATGGGATTTCATTCAAAACACTGTTTCTTAGAGCCAAATTACCTGAATCTTTCTAGGAAGACAAGACAGGTGACCGTGCATTGACTATCCCTTCTGGTGTGTTGGCATAGTTACTGACCAAAGAAGGCAAATCATGGAATAATCTAAATGATGAGGATTTAGGTTTTAGAGATTCCCTTATATTAATATTCCTTTGAAAGGAATGTTGATAGGCTATGGCTTCCACTTGAATGTGACTGCACAAGGGCAGAGGAGTGTGTTTTTTTCATGAATGTTTCAAACATTTAAAATGGTGCCTGCACCGTGATGATTGTTCAAGAAGTATTCACTAAATGAATGAACAAATGTTTCAGTCATAGGTGTAAATCTTTGCCTGGCTTTCTCATCTCTTTTTATTTTCTATTTTTCCTCCATAGGATTTATTTCAAGTGGTCCAACTAGTTTATTCCTGTATTTCTTTTGCTCCATTCCTATTTGTCCCTCATTAAAACTCCATTTATTCAGTATTTTTATCGTTATTAAACTATATTAATTTATTAATTAAATACAACATAATACATACTAGAGAAAAAGTTGTGTCAGCTTGATGGAATTTTAAAAACTGAACATATCTGTGTAACCAATACTCTAACCAAGAAATATAACCTGAACAGCACCTAGAAGATTCGCTCAGTCACAGCCTCTCTTTCCCAATGGTAACCACTATACTGAACTTCATAGATTGTTTTAGCCTGTGTTTGTACTTTATATAAATGGAATCATGCGGCACATCCTCTTTGATTATGGCTTCATTTGCTCAAAATTGTGTTTGTGCAATTTGCGCATATTTTGGGGTATGGTTGTGCTTTGCTCATCCTCATTTCTGAAAAATAAATATGCTGCAATTTTACTCTTAGTAAGCATTTGGGTTGTTTCCAGTCTGAAGTCATTATGAACAAGTCTCCTATGAATTGCTTAGAGCTCTTTTTTGCTACACTGAAATATGCATTTTTTGTTTTGAGTACATACCTAGGTTTGCCCCATTTTTATTGGTTTGAATCTGATGTATTCCTCTTCTGCATTTCTTTTCCATTAGATTTCCTGCGATGTTATGGAGATTAGCCTTACTAATTTTTATAAAAGAATCTCTTTTGACAGAAGTTGAACAGTCTGGAGTTAGAGCAAACTTAAAAGGGCTGGCTATTTCCTGCTATATGGCTGATATTCTTACTATTAATATCCATTCCTAAGGTTTTTCTGGAAATCACATACTCATGTGATAAAAATGTTATTGATCATTTGAATGCAATGTTTGGATTTCATGTACACTTTATTGCAAAAGTATTGGACTACCTGGGTAGCAATATATGAGTTTATCTGAATTAACTCATTACTACCCACTGAAATCTAGCTAAGTATAGGGTCTTGAAAATGGGGATACGGAACAGAAAAGTTTTAAATAGAGGTTCCAGGGAATAGGGTGATAGAAGCAGTACAACCTGGCCTGGAGAGCTAGGTGACAGCATGAGATTTGGGAGGGCAAAACAGAGAGGAACTTCAAGATGGGAATGAAAGTGCCACTATTTTGAAGATCCAGGAATTTTGTTGACTTTGCAGACTTGTCCAGGACTTGTGATAATCCCAGGGTGCCCTCCTTCCACAGTGACCTATCTGATGAGGTCGTACAGAGGTCAAATTAAAGTTTTTTAAAGCACCCCTCCATACAGCAGGAAAAAAAATCAGGAGCATCAGGAGCAAATGAGTGATTGTATGGTAGTATGGGCAGACGCTTTCCATGCTAATAGTCTAGCAGCCCAGGGATACTTCACTTTAGTACTTAAGTATACAACCTGATGCCAGGACTGTATTTACATGGTCTTGGTTTCTGTTTGTAAAGAGTATTTTTACTGCTACAACTGTCAGTCAGCTTTGACTACAAACCCACCAGGTAGCAATCATGGGAGTTTAGGTCAAAGGAGGTGGAAATGGTCAAACCAGCTGACTCTGGACGTCTTTAGAGACAAACAAGGTTAAAGTGATGGATGAATTTTGTCAAGGCTAAAATTGAGCATTTTGAGTCTTTAACTGCAATGACACTTGGATACAATTATTTACAAAGCCATCAGGATTTAATTATTGCTATCAAAGTATGCTATCATGAGGTTTTATAAAAATTATTATTTTTTTCCCTACTAGATTCCCTTTAGTTGCTATCCTGCCTTCGGCAATGTTTCAGGTAATAACGACTTCTCAGACCAAAAAATGTGGTCATGAACCATGCCTCCTTTCATACAGCTTTATCCTTTCAGGTATTTCGCGTCGAGCCAGACCTTCTATTGGTTTGCCAACTTTCGTCAAATTATGTACTACAGAACCCGGCTTGGACTCACTCATTGAGTACCAATGAACTAGGCAATGCTAGGCACTGTTGGGGAAACTAAAAGTGTATAAAATATGCTCGGTGCCCTCAAAGAGTTTACAGACTAGCAGGGGTGCTGAGGCAGGATTACAATTCTAATATAAGGGGAGAACGGGAGACATGCCAACAGAGAAGTACAAAGGGCAACGGTGTTCAAAGGCGACTGCGATCATTTCCAGATGGGGAGATCAAAGAAGGCTTCATGGAAGAAGTGGTATCTGTGCTGAGCTTAAAGGGTAATATTTCTGCTGGAGGAGATGAGTGAAAGGAGAGGGAAGCATTGTAGTTTCAGGGTTAGTGAGAGTGGAAATGCATGGTGGGTAGTGGCTAGGTTGGGCAAATATCTAGCCCTGAAAGGACTTAGGGACTTTGCATTAGATTCTGCTAACATTTGTTAAGCAGTCCCTATAACTGCACAGGGCTATAGGAATACCAGAAGATCATTACGGTTGACCAGAAATTATAATGGAGTTCTTAGAGAAATCTGAATATGTATCATTAATTAATTTGCTCATTCATTTATTCTTTGAACAGTATTGAGTTTCTACTTAGCTCAATGGCTTGGGGTAGGAAAGAAAGGAGGAAAGAAGTATACAGTGCTAAAATATACAATTCAGGGCCCTTAGGACTTTTTCATGCTTACTTCCTTCTTCCCTTTTGGTGAAGGCAATTAAATAGCTGTCAAAATAGCCAGAACCTCAGAACCTTAGATAAAGTTCAGGCCCTGGTCAGGTTTAGAAGCTCAAATATCCCTATAGGCTTCTTGGATAAAAACAAACACCAATACTACTTGTAATAACTACCACTTTTGAGCTCCACTTTTTTTTCTAAGCATTTTATTTCCAAGACCTTTAAATTTTATATCAGTCCTACTAGGTAATAATCCCCATTTCACAGTGCTGCTTCAATGTGTTGGGGTAAGTACTGGGTAGGCACGTTTATACGAATGTGCATGCATGCATATGTGTGCGTGTGTGCATGTGCGTGTGTGTGCGTGTGTGTGTGTATGTATGTTGAGGGACAGTGCTGGTAAGCAGAGGGACAGGATGGAACTTGCTTAGCAGCAGTGTATGACACATTTGTCCTACTGCCTAGAGGCCAGGGAAGTCAGAGTTCGCCCTTCATCTGCTGTACTAGGACTACTTAAGAATACTCCAGAATAAATAAATCCCTACAAAATTGTCGTAAACCTACTCTTCATAAGGTATATTTGATCATGATGTGACCCATCATTGAACTTATGTAATGTGATTATTGGCACAGACTCCATGCCCCAACCTATTTACATGATTCTGTACATGGACTATATTAGGTACTTTGACATATATGAATTTATTTAATCCTCACAAGAATCTTAGAGGATACCATTACCATTTTTCAGGAGATAAAACTGAGTCTCAAAAGACATCAGGTAACTTTCCTAAAAGTACCCAGTCAATATGAAAGAGAGCCAGAAATTATTTCCTTCTTGAGCTGCTGTTTGAAATGAGAGACAGAGAGTGAGTTGGAGCTGGAAGAGCGAGGAGAGGAGGGGAGAAGAGGGGAGATAAGGGGAGAGGATGGGAAGGGGGAGGGCGAGAGAGGGATGGGGAAAGACAATTGAGAGGGAGAAGGGAAGAGTCAGGGGAAGGGGAGAGGGAGATGAAGGTGAGAGAGAGAGAGAGAGAGAGAGAGAGAGAGAGATATCAAGAAAGAGAGCCCATAAGTGGCTTTTCATACGTCTGTGGGTTTACCAAGGGCTCTACTTTCAACGCATTTCCCTTTATTACTCACTCCAGAAACATCCTGCTTTTGCCTCCAGTCTCTACTCACCCTGGGTTTGAATGACACTTCTGGGAGATTTCCATTTTTTGTCACAGTCATCTTCTCTGTGCCGTCCTAGCCGTGTTAGCCTTGGACAGCCCTGAACCTCAGGTTACTCATCTTTAAAACCAGAAAGATGTTAATAATAATCATAATGACGTCAACAGTGGTAATAATATCTGCTTGATAGGGTGGTGTTGTGAGACTTACAGTTTGCAAATCTTAGATTTTGTTACAGCTTCTCCATTATCTCCTTGCTGGAGAGCATTCATTGTGTATATCAAACTAAGTATTTCCCCTCTGAACCACGTTCATGAGAATGTTCATAAGGTCTTTGTCTCCAGGTTCAGGAAAAGTTAGCAGCAGCTCTGTCCCTGTTACAAGTCAGCCGACTCAGCTAATTCTTAAAGGGTCAAACATGCTTTTGTTGTGTTAGTCTTCATTTTATTTTGTGTCTTATAATCTTTTTTCATTAAGAGAAATATTAATACGTGTACATAGAGGGAACAAGGCTATTAAAATTATTTCAGATGATTAATTAGTACTCATTTGTCCTTAGAAAGTCAGTACTGATTTGCTTAGGGCTCATCTGTGAGTTTTTTTTTTTTTTGGAAGCTTTGATTTTGAAGCAAAATACCTACATCTTAGGAGAATCCACATGTCCTCTCAAATCCACACTTCTACCTGAAATATCTTGACCATCCTGTGTGAACTCTTGTTACATTTTGTAAGGATTATTTATTACTACAATGGTAGACCATTTTAAATTCTCATAAATTACTCTGGAAAATTCAAATTGTTTAAGTTTATATTGTCAGTATAGTTAGCTTACCAAAAAACAAACGAAACAGCATAGACTTACTTTTAAGGTAATTAAGTGTGTCATTGGCTACAAGGGCAGCACCCAAAGCAGCAGGGACTCACGAGAACCAAATTAATCTTTATTGAAGTAACTGAGTTTGCATAGCAAATGATCTTCAAAGTGATAGAACAGAAAAAATCCCTCAAACATAACTCCAAATTTCCCCAAGCTAGGGGCAACAGTTTTGCCTGTTTTTAATAAAATATAGAGCTGGAACATCTCACTGAAATATTCCAAAGCCTTCTTTTGACATCAGATACCTCTTAAGAAACAATATTTGGAGAATGTTGATGTAAACAAATAATGAGCATTTGGATTAAATTTCCCACAAGATATGTACAATTCAAAAATTAAGTGAGAAAATTAAAGTATTCAAAGGAACGTGTTGAGTTTTATTAACTAAAATGATGGTATAATTAGTGAAATCCGTAAGAGGTCACAGACACAGTGAGTTATTTTATATCTAATTTTACAAACAGCTATATACAATTCTGAATTAAACATGCCCTGTGTGACATTGAAGAAGTTCTTTTCCTTGCTGAACTTCAGTTTCCTCATCTGTAACGTGGAGTTGGCAATACTGAATTCATAAGGTTGTATGCATTCAATAAAAGTATCTCACTTATAGCTAGCATGTGCTTGATGTGTCTGTGTATGTTTGTGAGTATATGTATGCTTGTGTGTATGTATGTTTTAAGTGTGTTTGTATGGTGGGCATGAGTATGCATCAGTTTTAGAAATGTGTGTATATATGTGAGAGTGTGTGCATGTGTGCGAACCTCTGTGTAGGTGCTGTTTGGATGTGCACAATTGTGCACATGTGTGAGTGTGACTATTCACATGTATATATGTATGCAAACTATATGCCTATAGTAGCTGGGTACCCCTTTTGGCCACCGAAGTGACAGTGTACGGATCACAAATCAATATAACAAAATATGCACTGATGCCCATCTGGGAACAATATTGGGTTTTACCCAATGCTAATTTTTCAGCTTACTCATGGAAATAAATCAATTCACTGAGTTTTGGGTTTCAGAAAGCTACCTTTTAGTGAATTCATTTCTGAGAGTATGGTGATTTCTGATACACTTGGTACCTTTGTAACCTAAAGATGAGGATGTTGTAAGATGTCATATAGTATGTGTCATCTGAAGAAAGGCTTTTATCAATTTTAATTTAGAATAAAGGAGGTTTGACAAAGAGCAGGACATATGTATCTAAATAAAAGTATAAGTGCTAATTGCAATATACTTATGCTCTTGTCTTTCAGAATGCCTAAGTTGCTGGGGCAGACAAATAAGAGCGTATTTGACGTGATTTTGGCAATTCCTCCCCTGTTGTCAGAGAGGACCTTTGGGGCTGGAGACGATCTGCTATAGTTGTTGCTATCAACCTTTGATACATCCTCGGCCAAGGCTTCGCCCAGAAACCTCCTCAGTCATTCACGGCCCAATAAGGAATGTGCTCCCTGATCTCTGGAAGACTTTACCCGATAGAATCCATGAGGCCTTTAGCAGCCCCTGGACAGCTCCCAGGTCTCCTCTGGCGCGCTTGCTCTACCAGAGAGCCTGCCCTGTGTCTACAGCTCTCTCAAGCAAGTGGTCTTCCCAACTCTCCCAGGACTCACTTCTGTTGGAGAGGATCATGTCCTCTGCCCCAGGACAGGGTCTATCACTGGTGAGGATTCACTCGCCTGTTCCAAGGTGGCAATATTTCTTCAGCCAACTGCTTTGCCTTGGTCTGGCCATGCAGCTAGCAAGGACTGCTTTATCAGCTCTATGCAGGATATGCTTCTCTTTTTGAGAGGCTTACTCACATGGTTGGTTTTGTGTCTATACTGCGGTATTTTGGTGCCCCTGCTATGATATCCTTGCTCTTGGTGTGGTCTTTTTTCCTTGGGTTTGGTCTCCTCTGAGCTCTCTAATGGCACTTTTCTCTCTTTAGGGAACTGGCTTTGAGTCTTCTCTTAGCTTCTGGTTTATTGCAGGCGCTCCAGGCCTTGCTGGGCACCTCTCCTGATTTGATTTGGAGTTTCAGTCCATTTTCTCACTCTCTGCTTCCTTGCTCACAGCTCCAGAAATCTACTAGACTGCCTACCCAGAGGTTTTCCTCTGCATCCCTGGGTCATGCCTTTGTTCCCTGATCAGTGGCTCCTGAGCATAAAGATGTACCTAAGAGCAGGGGTTAACCCAGCATCCTTTCCTCTGAAGCTCACTCCTGTCCAACTCTTGACCTCCTTGATTAGGTCTCAATCTGCTTCTGTGAGGTGCGGGAACTAATTATGCAGATGAAGAATTTGCACGTAAATTCAAATAATCGCCATGGGTTAGAGTAATAGGAAATTCAAGTGGGTTTTAGTACAAATCAGATCCTTTACATTAAGCTTCCAACACCCTGTCCAGATTCTTTGTTGGTTGAAAGAAATTGCATCAAATATTTTTTGAATTTGTGATAAGGTTGCTAGGATTTGGTCTCTTTTTTTAATAAAGAAATTTTTGTTGTAATAGAAATTGGCCTGTGGCATTTCGATAACTATATACTATGACTGGTAAAGCAAAGTGAATTCAATTTTTATGTCCATCTCCATCCATTATCATTCTTTATGAGAGAAGGGAAAATAATTTTCAAGCTTTTATAGCTATTGCAGCAATTTGTCAAGTTACATGGAGATCATAAAAGAATAGTTATTACCGAGTTGGCACAGAGCTTGAGAGGTTCACTGTTGCACATTTTTACCTGCACCCGACCCAAGTGAAGTTCTGGATTTGTGTACCAGCTCTGCTACTTACTAGATGTGTGACCTTGGGAATTGATTTAACCTCTCTGAGGTTTAGTTTCCTCATTTGTAAAATTATTTAGTTATGTACAAGGTCGTTTTATACTAATAATGGCAGCTTACATTTATAAAGCCTTTAAGTTGCAAGTGCTATGCTGAATTGCTTTACATGCATTATCTCGTTTCATTCTCACAACAGCTCCTAAAGGCATGTTGTATTAGACCTAAATCTTACAAAGTGGAAAAATGAGCCTCCTGCAGGTGAAATGATATGCCCAGTGTTACCTAGTTGATAATTCAAACCAAGGTTGAGTTGAAACTTGAACCCAGATGATGGTGTGGTTTCTAAAGCACTTTGTTTTTAACCACTGTAAGGTGGTACGGTAATGACCAAATAAAATAAAATTGTGATAGTATAACAAATGATCAGGCACTATATAATTATTATTGTTTAAGCCATTATTACCTTCTTGAGGTAATTAATCATGATTAGCTTTGTTTTTTTCCTCTTAAGCTCTATAAAACAATATATTCTGAAGAGTGGAAGGAGTCATGTAAATATAGGTGGGTTATAAAATATGACTATATAGAGCTAAGACCCTGACTCCACTGATTCTAAGATTTGTGCCGTTTGATACTCTCAAGTGACAGAGTACTCTACACATTTACTCCCATTCTGAGGGGGACTTAAAGTGAAGGGGATACGTTTTGTGGCTTTGTTGAGGGCCACTGTTAGTTAACTGCTCTTCTGATTATTTTGATGTTTTCCATAGTTTGGGTGATTTCTGACTCTGTTTTGGAAACCGCTCCTAAGGAGTCCAAAATTATCCCTCAAATAATCATGAAATTACCAAAACTATAAAACACAAGTAATATTTTGATAACAAGACATGCTTACAGGTTTCTTAAAGAATAGAGGTCCACTGACATCTCCTGGTTAGGAGCACAGACCTGGTATGTTAGGCTCTGCTTACTAGTTGTATCAACTAGAGCAAAGAACTGAATACCATCAAATCTAAGATGTAATCAGTTATGTGACACATAATTATTTTATCTACCATTAAGAAATACAATTATTTCCAATGAAACAATGAAATGATATTTCAGCAATAGTGCTTTATAATGCATGAATTGGCTAACGGACCTCTAATTCCAAGCCTTGACATAGATACAAGTATGTATGTGGAGAGATTTGACCATTTCTCCTACCTTCAGTTGCTTTGCTTGGATATTCTTTTGGATACATCAGTAATAAAATGTAGCAAAGCTTTCTTTTTGTGGGCATCTTTCTTTCTCAGGTCTTGTAAACCACTTAATTGTCAATTTGCAAGAAAATAAGGATTGACTATCTTCTTCCAATCCTATATACTTTTCCCCTAATATCCAATTGCTACACTGCCACTCCTTTTCCAGCGCTTTTTCAGCATATACATTGTCTTTTGCTTTTCATATTAATTTGGAGTGAACACTCTTGAACACATTCAAAATGACAATAAAACTCACCATGTTTAGTACAAACATATAAACTCAAAGGAAATAACAACAGTGTCAATAACTATGACCAAGTATGCATGCACGCACAAGTAGTAGCTACCGTACCACCCTATCATCTGGGCACTAGTGATAAAATGCCATGAATTAAAAGCTGCATACTGATTTTGGAGATGTAAATTATGTATTTTAGGATGTATTAAAGA
This sequence comes from Perodicticus potto, assembly GCA_963574655.1. Classification (NCBI taxonomy): domain Eukaryota; kingdom Metazoa; phylum Chordata; class Mammalia; order Primates; family Lorisidae; genus Perodicticus; species Perodicticus potto. Next base: position 21,418 of record CAUYRH010057755.1, read on the forward strand.
AATATAGTCATTAAACTTGCTCAGCCTGTTTCATTTGAAAAATAAATAGATTAATAATGGCACTTGCCTCCAAGAAATAACATAGGGGTATAGTTAAATCCCTTAGCACAATGTTGGGCATATAGTTATTTCTCAAAAATGTTAAAAAAGACAAGAACCATCAAACTACTCCCTAATATGAACTTCGCTGTAAAAACCAAACATAGGGCAAGAGATTAAAAGACAGCTATTGGTATATCTTAGCCAAATTTTAATGCTATTATACAGATAAAATCATAACCTATTATTTGCGAATAGAGGCCATGACTCCACAATATGCCACAACTTGTAAAGGGGAGTAGTTGGCTTCTTTTGAACTGTTAACTGGTTGTTATAATTACAGTGGGAAGCAAAGTTAACTCATTTTTAATGGACTATTGATTTAAATATATCCACTAGGAGTGATTTACTCCTATTATCCCAAAATATCTCATTTACCAAAACTCCACATATAAACTCCTAAGCATTATTGCCTTATTTAAAATCATTTACTTATTATGATGTGGTGCAACTGCTATGTAAACCAGTATAGAGGTAGTTCAAAAAATAGAGCTACCATATGATATAGCAATCTCACATCTGGTTATACATGAATATCCAAAAAAAGGAAGAAAGAAGGAGAGAGAGAGAGAGACAAAACAGTTACGGAGATATGTTTTACAACAACGTAAATGTTCTTCACACTAATGAGCTGAACATTAAAAAATGGTTTAGATGGAAAATTTTATGGTATGTTTTTTACCACAATAAAAAAAAATTTGTATGTTCTCTGCTTATCCTTTTCCTTATGTTGGAAAGAACTAGCACATCCCCAAACAGTTTTTGCTTTTCCTAAAAAAAAAAAAAAAACCCTTCTAGTTTTTACTCTGAGAATAAGAAGATATTGTTCTGAACAGATCATATGCATATATCAAAACAATAATATTCTATTCAATTCAGAGCACATAGGGATAAAGTGTGATTTAAAATCAAGAAATAATCCCATTTTGTACTTCTCTGATCACACGGAATTAAGTTAGAGATCAAAAACAAAACAAAGAAATTAAAAATAAAAATAGAAAATCATACATTTTGAAATTAGAAAAAATTCTTTATAATGAACTCATGGATTATATAAAAAGCAAACACAAAGCGAGATATAAAATAGCACTAAATAATAATCAATAGAATACATATATAAACTCAAAAGATACAGCTAAAACAGTGATTACAGAGAGGTTTATAATCTTAAATGCCTATATTATGAGCCAGGTATCCAACTTAAAA
>CAUYRH010057759.1:0-12699 GCA_963574655.1 Perodicticus potto
AGCTTAATATTTCCAAATACTCATGCTATGTTTGTGATTAATATTATAACAGTATGGCTCGGCGCCTGTGACTCAAGTGGCTAAGGCGCCAGCCACGTACACCTGAGCTGGCCGGTTCGAATCCAGCCCTGGCCCGCCAAACAACAATGACTGCTGCAACTAAAAAATGGCCAGGCGTTGTGGCTGGCGCCTGTAGTCCCAGCTACTTGAGAGGCTGAGGCAGGAGACTCGCTTGAGCCCAGGAATTGGAGGTTGCTGTGAGCTGTGATGCCCTGGCACTCTATCCAGGGTGGCAGCTTGAGGCTCTGTCTCAGAAAAAAAAAAAAAAAAAAACTCTGATGAAAAATGGGCAAAGGAAAAAAAAAACAGAAAAATGGGCAAAGAATATACATAGGTGATCAATATATATATATATATATATAAAAGTCAACCTTACTCTCATATACTGCCAATGGGTAAATAAATGGTCCCAGCTTTTCTGGAAAATCGTTTGCTAACAAATACTAAGAACATTAAAAATATTACACTTTTTTTCTTTTGAGACAAAGTTGTACTCTGTCACCCAAGCCAGAGTGCTGTGGTGTCATAGATCACAGCAACCTCAAACTCTTGGGCCTGAGCAATCCTCTTGCCTCAGTCACTCACCTCTAGTAGCTGGGAGTACAGGCGCCCACCACAACCCCCTGTCTAGTTTTTCTGTTTTTAGATAGAGATGGAGTCTCGCTCTTGCTCAGACTGGTTTCCAACTCTTGAGCAATCCACCCGCTTAGGCCTCCCAGAGTGTTAGGATTACAGGCGTGAGCCACCGAGCCCAGCCCATATTTTTTGTGATTTAGTAAGTCCACTTAGAGCGACTACCCTAAAAGAATTTGTCGGAAGTGCATGCAGTATTTTATGGGTCAAGATGTGCTTTACTGGGTTATTTGTAATGAGAAATAAATAGAAAGGATCTAGGCGTAATAGTGCAACATTTGAGGAATATTGTAGTCAGAGATTTATGATTTATACCTACTATAAAGCCATTAAAATGATATAAAAGATTAGTGTATGTAATAATCAAGAGCATAGGTTTTGGAGACAGCTGAATTCAAATCCAAACACCATCACTGGACAATGTGATCTTGGGCAAATCACCTAATAGTCTTCCTAAGCCCCACTTTTCTCTTCTGTAAAATCTGGGGGTTTGTGAGGATTAAATGAGATTATTTGTGTGTTTAACACAGTGCCTGAACAATGGTTTAGTAAATAGTCACTGGGATGTGCGTTTTTACTGCTGAGGAAATAGAATCAGCAATAGGATGTGTCACTTGGCCAATGCTGCCTGGCTAGTAACTGGTGAGCTGGGATTCAAATCCAAAAAGTTCTACTTCAAAACTCATGCTCGTAACCACAACACCAAAATGTTACTTGTTATTTATGCTGCTACTGCTGCTGATTAATAACATGGGAAAATGCTTTTAGTAAAACGTTGAGTATAAAAAGAATTCAAGGCTGCGCAAGGTGACTCACACCTGTAATCTTAGCACTCTTGGAGGAATGGAAGGGTGGATTGCTTGAGCTCAGTAGTTCCAGACTAGCCTAAGCAAAATCTACCAAAAATAGAAAAAATAGAAAAAAAAAATAGAAAAATTAGCTGGGGCTCATGACAGGTGCTTGTAGTCCCAGCAACTCAGTAGGCTGAGGCAAGAGGATCGCTTAAGCCCAAGAGTTTGTGGTTATTGTGAGCTATGATGACACCACAGCATTCTATCCAGGGCAATAAAGTGAGACTCTAAAAAAAAAAATTATGTACGATATTATTCTGATTTTGTTTTGAAATATTTGTATTGTACATACACATGCATTGATAAAAGACTGGAAGAAAATATACCACTATATTAATATTAAAATGATTATCTTTTGCGTAAAACAAAAGATATAAAAGAATAATCCTGGCACATAGAAAATGTTAAGTATCATCATTATAATCATTTGTCTCAATGTCTTCAGAAGACTCGGCAAAATGTTCTAAATGTGAATTTTAATTGTATTTATCCCGCTCAGAATTCATAATTCCTGAATCTGAGGATTCATATTTTTAATTCCTAACTTCTGGAGCATCCTCAGCCATTACTTCTTTGAACATTACTTTTGTTAATTTTTCTGGTATGTGTCCTTATTTCTATTTTGTATCTTGTGTTTCTTTATTTCTCTGTGCTACATTCTGTATATCTATATTCCAGTTTACTATGTTTCTCTTTAGTTGTGGCCCAATTTCTGTTTTAATATGTCTATTGAATTTCTAATTTTTTTTTTTTGCAGTTTTTGGCTGGGGCTGGGTTTGAACCCGCCACCTCTGGCATATGGGGCCGGCGCCCTAGTCCTTTGAGCCACAGGCGCCGCCCTGAGTTTCTAATTTTTAAACATTTTTTCATTTCTAGAATTCCTTTTTAATTATTATTATTATTTTTTTCTTTGGCGCCCCGGGGGACGGGAAGCTGCCGCCGTTGCTACTGGCGCCACTGCGGCCGCCGCCCAGGCCGCTCAGCGCCTCATCGGTAGAAGGATGTTTCCATCCTCCGCCTTCCTCGCTGCGCCGGGCCGGGGGGAGTGGCCGCAGCCTCCCGTGGGGGCCCGCGCTCCCACCTCCCCACCCCCTCTTCCCGTCCGCTGGGCCCTGCGCCCGCCCAGGGCGCCCGGCCCTCTGATGGCGATGGCTCCTTGTCTTTAATTATTTTAAACGAATTTATTTTGTAGTATATATTAGATTATTTTATTATCTTCAGATCTTGGCATTCAGTCCCGTTTGATATGTCTTCAGATAGTTGCTTCTGGTGCAGTGTTTCTCCCTTTTATAATTTTTTATTGTAAGTTGTGTTCAGTGCAACTTTACCTGTGGGGATTTTGTAAAGAGGATGACTCTCTAGAGCTATTTTTTAGTTGCTTTTGCCAGCGAGGAACTACTTTATGCTCATTTTTTGGCGTGGAAGTTTTCCTGACATTACAGAAGGTATATATACATAGATATACATGTACTTTGAATGCCAAATCCATGTGAAACCAGGCCCGAGGTTACAGGCATTTTTATAGGCAGGCATTTTTCTTCCTTCCCAAATTGTCTTCCTATGGTATGAAATGGTTTTTGTCCAATTCAACTTTATTAAAGGTGTAGTCCTTTGAAAATCCCAGCTTTCTACAGGTTGTCTCAGTTCTGCCCCGCTGCCTTCCTTAGGCCCAAGGCTGTGTCCTGCCTCTACAAGGCCAGCAAAACCTACGCACTTTGCATAGTGAGGTAAGCAAGCTGTCGCAAATACTGATCCCCCACCTCCCCCAAGCAGCTGAAATTTCATCTCCCACCAAATGCTCTGGCTTTTGGTTTTCCATTTTGTGTTTTGAACTCCTGGTGATTTGCTTTACTTACTTGGAATTTCAGCCATATGTTTAAAAGGACGTTATATTTTATTTGTTATTTCTAAGTGTTTTGCAGTATGAAAGGACTTTCAGGTTATTTTGGCTACCATATTACCAGAATGGACATTAGAGATTTTGTTTTATTATTTTATATTTTTGAGATAAGATCTCGCTCTGTTGCCCAGGCTAGACTGCAGTAGCATCATCATAGCTCACTGCAACCTCAAACTCCTGGGCTCAAGGGATCCCCCTGTCTCAACCTCCCAAGTAGCTGGGACTACGGGTGTGTGTCACCATGCCCAGCTAATTTTTCTATTTGGGGGAGGGGTAGAGAGGGGGCCTCATTCTTGCTCAGGCTGCAAAAGAGAGTATTTCTTCTTCTTTTTTTTTTAGAATCAAAATCTTTTATTTCCAATTTTTATTTTATTTTCTGAACACTTTTTTTCTTTTCTTTTTTTTTGGCAATATCCCCTGATTTTAAAAACTGCCACCATCCTAGACCTCCTGGCTTTTCTTATACCTTTACATGGTCCCTTTCTTTCTCAGCTCTGACCCATCAGTGTGAATTTGACATATCAATTAGCTTTGTCCCTCTAACCTATAGGAGCAGGACTGGACTCTTCTTGCAGCTGGAAAGCTCCCGATTAGCCAGTGTTGAACTCCAGTCCACCTCTTCTTTTTGGTTGCAGCCATCATTGTTGTTTGGCGGGCCCAGGCTGGATTCGAACCCACCAGCTCAGGTGTACGTGGCTGGCGCCTTAGCCTGTTGAGCCACGGGCGCTGAGCCGAGTCCACCTCTTCTTAATTCTTCTTGCTCTTGGCTTTTGTGGCCTTCACATCCAGCACACTCTGGGCATGTGTTAGCTGCCTCACAGAATCAAACACAAGGATTCCACAGGGAGTTCATGAAGACAAAGTAAAACCAGAAGTAGAGGGGATGGCCCAGCTCCCCATGCTGGAATCCGTGGTGGTAGTCTGTCAGGAAGTACATTATGTCCCCATACATCTGGCCCACAGAGACCACAAGCTATAAGACGATGTGGAAGGGTTGCTGGTGGAGAAAGGCAATCACCACCCACAGGCTGAGTGGTCCCCACAGTAAAACTGTGATGATTCCCATGCATACCATGAAGTTGTCACCCAGGATGTATCGGCTGTCTCCTTGGCATATTCTTTCCAGAGTTGGGATAAGAAGGCTTGGTCTCCAAGAAAGTCCTCATGGTAGAGAATGAACCAGCCCTCAATAGTCAGGTGAATAAACCCACACACTGCAAACCAGCATAGGGACAGTTGCCGCCAAGTCTCCCGTGGGACAACTGCAGCACGAATGGCCAAATGCCATGTGGTCATGACTAAGACCCCACAGACAGAGAAGAGGCCAGCCAGGAGATGCCAGGCGTAGTATTGATTAGGTACAAATTTATCCAGCCTTAGGTTCTGAGGCCAGTATGGGTGCAAGGGGCCAGCATTGGTGGTCATGTCTTCTTGGGCTGATTGTTGGCTGCCTAAAGCGCGATCACAGCAGCGTCTCCCACGAGCTCCCAGCTGGCTCTCAACAGAGAATATTTCAAAGGAAAATAATTTTAGGATGGCAGGCAGCATTGGTTTAGATGCCAGTCTTAGATTAAACTCTTAATGAATTTTAACTTAGAAAGTCATACCCCTTTCTTTCTTAGGAGAATGTAAATGGATTTTTTCATGCCTTATTTCATCTTTAAAGTTTTTTGTTTGCCCAAGAAAGAAAACAAAACTGTCAACCTTCAACCTACTAGTCACTTGAGGTCTGCTACTACATATATATTCATATATATATATATATATATATATGGATCTTGGCACATTTGGCAGAATACCAGATGTCTTGCCAGTTTCTTCAGAAAGACTTTCTTGAAAAGGACTATAGTGGGCTCGGCGCCTGTGGCTCAAGCAGCTAAGGCACCAGCCACATACACCTGAGCTGGCAGGTACAAATCCAGCCCAGGCCCGTCATACAACAATGATGGCTGCAAACCAAAAAATGGCCAGGAGGGGTGGCACCTGTGCCTGTGGCTCAAAGGAGTAGGGTGCCGGCCCCATATGCCGAAGGTGGCAGGTTCAAACCCAGCCCTGGCCAAAAACTACCAAAAAAAAAAAAAAAAAAAAAAAGACAAATGGCTGGGCGTTGTGGCGGGCACCTGAAGTCCCAGCTACTTGGGAGGTGGAGGCTGGAGAATCGCTTGAGCCCAGGACTTGGAGGTTGATGTGAGTTGTGATCCCACAGCACTCTACCCAGGGTGATAGCTTGAGGCTCTGTCTCAAAAAAAAAAAGAAAAAAAGAAAGAAAGAAAAGAAAAGAAATGGACTATAGGGAAGGTAAGGAGAAGGCTTCATCTCACTTTTTGCATATATATTGTGAATGGATAGGAGAAATTGATGACATTAATGGTTCTCAAATTTTGGGGGGTATGCTCTGCTACAAAAATAAAAGGTGCTCGGCAAGTTTCTTAAAAAGTAGAGAATAGGCTTGGCGCCTGTGGCTCAACGGGCTAAGGCGCCAGCCATGTACACCTGAGGTGGCGGGTTCGAATCCAGCCCGAGCCCGCCAAACAACAATGACGGCTGCAACCAAAAAATGGCCGGGCGTTGTGACGGGCGCCTGTGGTCCCTGCTATTTGGGAGGCAGAGGCAAGAGACTCGCTTAAGCCCAAGAATTGGAGGTTTCTGTGAACTGTGATGCCACGGCACTCTATCCAGGGTGACAGCTTGAGGCTCTGTCTTAAAAAAAAAAAAAAAAAAAAGGAGAGAATAATTTATTTTCTTTCACACATGTCAGGAGTGAGACCTGTAATATAATAAGGATAAAGAGCAGACTGTATTGTATATGGTGAATCATGAGTGGTTGGTTATCCTTATTCATATCCTCTTATTCCTCGTATTCAGTCATCAAAACTTAGCCTCTCTACCTTAACAATCTACCAGATCTCTACTTCCTGTCTTGTCCTTTTATTAGTACTCAGTACTCAATGTGATTGTAATCTTTTGACATTATTGTGCTTAAAATACTTTAGAGGGTCCAGGCATGGTGGCTCTTTCCTGTAATCCTTGCACTCTGGGAGGCTGAGGTGGGTGAATAGCTTGAGCTAGCGAGTTCAAAAACAACCTGAGCAAAAGCGAGACCCTATTTCTACTAAAAATAGAAAAATAACTAAGGCAAGAGAATCCCTTGAGCCCAAGAGTTGGAGATTGTTGTGAGCTATGACAATAGCAATAGCTTGAGACTTTGTCTCAAAATAAAAAAAATACTTTAGAGGTACCCCATCACTTTCAACACAAAATACAAACTCTTTAGCATGACATAACTATATGGTCCATGTCTACTTTGCGATTCTCATCTCTAGAGATTTTCTAATGATTGCCTTGCATTTAAGTTGCCCCAAATTACTAGGACTTCCCCCAAATTCTACAAATTCATATTAGACCTAAGCTTCTATTTGCTTTTGTTGTTGATGTTGTTGTGTTTGTTTGTTTTCTTTTGAGACAGGGTCTCACTTTGTTACCCTTGGTAGAGTGCATGGCGTCACAGCTCACAGCGACCTCAAACTCTTGGGCTTAAGCCATTCTCTTGCCTCAGCCTCCCAAATAGCTGAGACTACAGGCGCTGGGACTACAGACAGAATGCCCAGCTATTTTTATCTATTTGTTTTTTGAGACAAAGTCTCACTTTGTCACCCTTGGTAGAGTGTTGTGGCGTCATAACTCACAGCAACCTCAAACTCTTGGGCTTAAGTGACTCTCTTGCCTCAGCCTCCCAAGTAGCTGGGACTACAGCACCACAATGCCCAGCTATTTTCTGTTGTGGTTGTCATTGCTGTTTAGCAGGCCCCAGCCGAGCTGGAATCTGCCAGCTTCGTTGTATGTGGCTGGTGCCCTATCCACTGTGCTATGAGTGCTGCGCCTTTATTTTTTTTTATTATTTTATTTTATTTTTATTTATTTATTTTTTGCAGTTTTTGGCCAGGGCTGGGTTTGAACCTGCCACCTCCGGCAAATGGGGTTGGCACCCTACTCCTTTGAGCCACAGGTGCCGCCCTTATTTTATTTTTTAGCAGGCTTGGGCCGGGTTCGAACCCACCAGCCCTGGTGCATGTGGCCGGCACTCTAACCACTGAGCTATGGGTGCCCCGCCCATCTATTTTTACAGACAAGGTCTCGCTCAGGTTCAGGCTGGTCTCGAACTCATGAGCTCAGGCAATCTACCTGCCTCAGCCTCCCAGAGTGCTGGGATTACAGGTGTGAGCCATCTCACCCGGCCCTAAGCTTCTGGTTTTATTTTTTATTTTTTTATTTTTTGAGACAGAACCTCAAGCTGTCACCCTGTGACAGGGTGATGCCATAGCATCACAGCTCACAGCAACCTCCAGCTCTTGGGCTCAAGCGAGTTTCTTGCCTCTGCCTCCCAAGTAGCTGGGACTTTAGGCGCCTGCCACAATGCCCGGCCATTTTTTGGTTGCAGCTGACATTGTTGTTTGTTGGGCCTGGGCTGGATTCAAACCCACCAGCTCAGGTGCATGTGGCTGGCGCCTTAGCTGCTTGAGCCACAGGCGCCAAGCCAAGCTTCTGTCCCCCACCCAGCCCCCGAGACAGAGCCTCAAGCTGTCACCCTGGATAGAGTGCTGTAGCATCACAGCTCACAGCAACCTCCAACTCCTGGGCTCAAGCGAGTCTCCTGCCTCCGCCTCCCAAGTAGCTGGGACTACAGGCACCCGCCACAACGCCCGGCCATTTTTTGGTTGCAGCTGTCATTGTTGTTTGGCGGGCCCGGGCTCAATTCGAACCCGCCAGCTTAGGTGTACATGGCTAGTGCCTTAGCCTGTTGAGCCACAGGTGCCGAGCCGATTGACACCAATGTTAAGGGAGGTGTGGGCAAGGTGCTGTGATGGTAGAGAGCAAGGGGCAGCAAACCTTTTCTGTAAAGGACGAGATAATACATTTTTTTTTTTTTTTTTTTGTAGAGACAGAGTCTCACTCTATCACCCTACGTAGAGTGCTGTGGAGTCACAGCTCACAGCAACCTCCACCTCCTAGGCTTGAGTGATTCTCTTGCCTCAGCCTCCCAGGTAGCTGGGACTACAAGGATAATATATTTTTTATAGGCTTTTTAGGCCATATGGTCTTTGTCTTTACCACTTAGCTTTTTTTTTTTTTTTTTTTAGAGAGAGTCTCACTTTGTCGCCCTTGTAGAGTGCTTTGGTGTCACAGCTCACAGCAACCTCCATCCAGTTCTTGGGCTTAGGCAATTCTCTTGCCTCAGCCTCCCGAGTAGCTGGGACTGTAGGCATCTGCCACCACACAACACCTGGCTATTTTTTTGTTGGAGTTTGGCCGGGGCTGGGTTGGAACCCGCTGCCCTTGATATATGGGGCCGGCACCCTACTCAATGAACCACCAGTGCTGCCCTGAACTGAAGATTGTTAGTTCTCAGAAGAGAGGAAAGAGATTGTTAAGAGCCAGTGTTTGTTTATTTACTTTACAGAGCCCATGTAGCACTTTCTCTTTTTTTTTGGAGACAGAGTCTCAAGCTGTTGCCCTGGATAGAGTGCCGTGGCCTCACAGCTGACAGCAACTTCCAACTCTTGGGCTCAAGCGATCCTCTTGCCTCAGTTTTTCTATTTTTAGTAGAATGGGGTCTCACTTGTGCTCTGGCTGGTCTCAAACTCCTGAGCTTGAATAGTCCACCCTCCTTGGCCTCCCAGAGTGTTAGAATTATAGGCATATGCCATGAGCCCATCCTAGTACTTTCTTATTTGACAGAAAAAAAAAATTTTTTTTTTTTTGTAGAGACAGAGTCTCACTCTCGCCCTCGGTAGAGTGCTGTGGAGTCATAGCTCACAGGAACCTCCAGCTCTCGGGCTTAGGCGATTCTCTTGCCTCAGCCTCCCAAGTAGCTGGGACTACAGGTGCCCGCCACAGCGCCTGGCTAATTTTTGGTGCAGTTCGGCCGGGGCCGGGTTTGAACCCCCCACCCTCGGTATGTGGGGCTGGCGCCCTACTCGTTGAGCCACAGGCGCCGCCCTGACAGAAAAAATATGATGTGTTTATGGTATACATGATGGTGTTTTCATGTATGTATACATCATGAAATGGCAAGATTGAGCTACTGTGTATTACCCCAGCGTGCAGATGAGCAGACTTAAGTCTTGAGAGGTTGCATATCTTATGCTTAGGTTTTTGTGACCTGTGAGTGGTAGGCAGGGGTTTGAGCTGGAGTTGCTTGTTTTGGGAGCTGAAGAGGTGGCTCTTCCATTTTGCTTTGCTTTCTCTACTCTCTCCAGAGGTCAGGAAACAACTGCGTGTGGTTCTATTACTGAATAAAATCAGCTCTTTAATTCCACAAGTAGGGGGCCAGGTGTGGTGGCTCATACCTGTAATCCCAGCACTTGGGAGGCTGAGACAGGTGGATTGGCTGAGCTCACAGGTTCAAGATCAGCTTGAGCAAGAGTGAGCCACTGTCTCAAAAAAATAGCTGGGTGTTGTGGTGGGCACCTGTACTTGAGAGGCTCAGGCAAGAGAATCACTTGAGCCCAAGAGTTTGAGATTGATTTTTTTTTTTTTTGAGACAGAGCCTCAATCTGTCACCCTTGGTAGAGTGCTGTGGCATCACAGCTCACAGCAACCTCCAATTCCTGGGCTCAAGCGAGTCTCCTGCCTCCGCCTCCCGAGTAGCTGGGACTACAGGTGTCTGCCACAACGCCCGGCCATCTTTTGGTTGCAGCTGTCATCGTTGTTTGGCGGGCCTGGGTTGGATTCGAACCCGCCAGCTCAGGTGTACGTGGCTGGCGCCTTAGCCCGCTGAGCCACAGGCGCCGAGCCTGAGATTGATTTTAAAAAGAAAAACTAATATGAGCTCGGTGGTTAAAAGAAGGTTTGGATACTACTATATATGAATTTTTCTGACATGACCCATAAGCCACCTTCTCTGCTAATAATACTGTTATTATAAGAACAATAACAGCCAATATTTGTACATTGCTTTATAGCTTTTTTTGTGTACCTTAATCCTCTTGACAGTGCTGTGAGATGGCTAATTTGATACTAATTTGAGCCTGCATTCTCCGAGAGAGGTTGTTGAGGTCAAATTTCAGCTTACATACCAACCAGTTTTCTCCGGCAAGGCCACATGGTAGTTTTGACAATAGTATTTGGTTTCAGGGTCTCAGGACTGGGATATTATTCTATTGGTGTCCAGGAGGTTTAGATGTCTGTTGTAGCTCTAAATAGTGTTTTGAGACGTAATTACAAATAACTAACAAAAACTGTTTATTTTTTTCCCCCTGGTTTTTAGAGACTGCGTCTCTGTCACACAAACTGGAGTGCATTGGCTAGATCATAGCTTACCGCTGCCTTGAACTGGACTTAGTTGATCTTCAGAAGTGTTAGCCTTCTGAGTAGCTAGGATCACAGGCATGTGGCACTGTGTCCAGCCTGACTTTGTTGACCTCTAATTTTTATTTTAAACTAGATTAAAGATAAAATAGAGTAGTGCCTGTATCTCAGTGGTTAGGATGCTGGCCGCATACACTGGGGCTAGTGGTTTCGAACCCAGCCCAGGCCTGCTAAAATAACAGTGACAGCTGCAACAGAAAAAGTAGCTGGACGTTGTGGCAGGCGCCTGTAGTCCCAACTACTTGGGAGGCTGAGGCAAGAAAATTGCTTAAACTTAAGAGTCTGAGGTTGCTGTGAGCTGTAATACCACGGCACTCTACCCAGGGCAACAGCTTAAGACTCTGTCTCAAAAAAATAAAGTTAAAATAGTACCACTAGTGTGTATTGACTAGGACTTGAATCTGATTTTGTGTTATGTGATAGCAATATGATTTGTTTTTTTTTGTAAGTTTCTGTAGACACTTGGAGATGGAGGTGATAATGTGGCTGCTTGGATTTGCAGGGTGTTTTTCATCATAACTAATCACTTAACATACTTTAGCCTTCCTTTTTTTTTTTTTTTTTTTTTTATGTAGAGACGGAGTCTCACTTTATCGCCCTCAGTAGAGTGCCATGGTGTCACACAGCTCACAGCAACCTCCAACTCCTGGGCTTAGGTGATTCTCTTGCCTCAGCTTCCCGAGTGGCTGGGACTACAGGCGCCCGCACAACGCCCGGCTATTTTTTTTTTAGTTTCGCAGGGGCCGGGTTTGAACCTGCCACCCTGGGTATAGGGGGCTGGCGCCCTACTTGCTGAGCCACAGGCGCCGCCTAACATACTTTAGCATACAAGGGCAGGAATCTTCTCTAGTCTTGAAATACCAGAAAATGATGGCTCTACCAAGCCTGGTGGCTCATGCCTGTAATTGTAGCACTCTGGGAGGCTGGGGTGGGTGGATTGCCTGAGCTCAAGAGTTTTGAGGCTAACCTGAGCAAGAGCAAGATCCATCGCTAAAAGTAGCTGGGCATCATGGCAGGTCCCTGTAGTCCCAGTTTATGGGGAGGCTGAGGGAAGAGGATTGCTGGAGCCCCGGAGTTTGAGGTTGCTATGAGCTATACCTAGGGAAACAGAAGGAAACTATCTCCAAAAAAAGAAAAAAAAGAAAAGAAAGAAAGAAACGATGGCTCCAAGACCTATACCTATCCTTACTGGCCTGAAATACTTTCTCACAAAAGATCTGTCCCCTTTGGGGCGGTGCCTGTGGCTCAAGGAGTAGGGCTCTGGCCCCATATTCTGAGGGTGGTGGGTTCGAGCCCAGTCCTGGCCAAAAACTGCAACAAAAAAAAAAAAAAAAAGAAGAAGATCTGTTCTCTTTGAAGCATCCCTGTGAATTACCCTTAAAGAAAGAAATAAAGGATGTTCATGAGGTTTAGGGTGAGACTGGGGCCCTTTTTGAAAGATTTGCCCTTCATTAAAAAGATAGGCAATTGTTTTCTGTGCTAGGTACATTGTCTGGTGGAAATGCCAGAATGTACTGATATGAAAAAAGAAGGTGCAACTGAGTCTTAATGATATTTTCCCTTTCTAAACCATTTTTTTCTTTAGCATTCAGATTTCTTACTATTTTCAAGAATAATTTAGACTGATTTCTCTTTAAGTGGAACTGTTCAAGTGTAGTGCAGTGGTTAAGAACACACATTCTGGGAATGAGACTATCTGGGTTTACAGCCAGGCTTGACCACTTGTTGCTTAGTAAATTTGAGTAAGTTTTTTTTTTTTTTGAGACAGAGCCTCAAGCTGTCACCCTGGATAGAGTGCCGTGGCATCACAGCTCACAGCAACCTCCAATTCCTGGGCTCAAGCGAGTCTCCTGCCTCTGCCTCCCAAGTAGCTGGGACTACAGGCAC
>CAUYRH010057760.1:0-52383 GCA_963574655.1 Perodicticus potto
TTTTTTGAGACAGAGCCTCAAGCTGTCACCCTGGATAGGGTGCCATGGCATCTCAGCTCACAGCAACTTCCAATTCCTGGGCTCAAGCGAGTCTCCTGCCTCCGCCTCCCAAGTAGCTGGGACTAGAGGCGCCCTCCACAACGCCTGGCCATTTTTTGGTTGCAGCCGTCATTGTTTAGCGGGCCTGGGCTGGATTCGAACCCGCCAGCTCAGGTGTACGTGGCTGGCGCCTTAGCCTGTTGAGCCACAGGCGCCGAGCCGAGAACCCTTATTATTACCCAGCCTGTGGTAACTTGCTGTCCTCCTCTGTTAGCTTGGATGGGCCTCGTTCTTCCTTCCCGCTTCCATGCTGTGACCTTCCTTGCTCTCTGGGTGTCTGCTTCCCAGGGACAGCCCCTCCTCCCTGCTCCTGTCAGCCCTGCCTCCAAGGCCACAAGTCCTTTTTTCTCTCTTCTCAACTGTACTTTTTTTTTTTTTTTAAGTGTTGTTTCTTTTCTCCTGAGCTGCCCCTTCTCACTCTAAATCTCAGTAACACCAACAGCCTTAATCACCTTTTGCCACAGTTTTTCCTTGCTCTGTGGGAGCCAGTTTCTTCATAATGAGCCTATTCAAATTAGCACTTTATGGATTTCAAAATGTTTTTACATCCATGAATTATGAGATGAGATTGGGTAGGTAAGGAAAAGAGGCCCCTAGAAGTTAAGTGATTTGCTGATTTGCCTAAATTACATGAAAGAATCAGGCCAGGATGCAGTGGCTCACTCCTACAATCCTAGCACTCTTAGAGGCCAAGGCAGGAGGATCCCTTGAGATTGGGAGTTCAAGACCAGCTTGAGCAGGAGTGAGACCCCCATCTCTACTAAAAAGAAAAATGGTGGCAGGCCCCTGTAGTCCCAGCTACTCGGGAGACTGAGGCAGGAGGATTACTTGAGCCCAGCAGTTTTAGGTTTCAAGTTAGCTGTGGTTACTCCACGGCACTTCTGGCACAGAGTGATAATCTGTTTCAAAAAAACCCCAGTTAATCAGAACTAGCACCTAGGACTTCTGATTCTTACTATAGTAAACGGTAACCATTTCCTTTCAGTTCATTTCACCACACTCCTGAGTTCCTTTCTGCTTTAGCTAAGAAAACCTGCTCTTACACCTTTGAACCTTCCCTTAAAGTGTCTTCTAACTGAGGTGGGCTGCTTTCTGCCCTTTTCACCCAACCCAGTCTCTTGCAATTTCTCCTTTCCAAAATGCTGAACTCTTTTCTCCAGGAAGCCTTCCTTCATCTCTTCTTGCCCTGTTGCCTACTATGGTCTTTGGGCCCTTACTAGTCTTCCTGTTTGGTTTTTGCGGATCACATAGGATTTCCCCTGCTTTAAGAAAGTCCGTTTTCTTGTAAAACGTATTTACCACGCTTATAAATTTTAGGGTGCTGATGCACATGACAAAAAAGAAGATTCACTTTTAGTCGCTGCCTTAATGTGTTCACTTAAGTGAATATTCAATTTGGAAGGTTGGAGATAATCAAAAACTAGTGTTGGAAACCACTGCATTGGCTGGGTGTGGTGGCTCACGCCTGTAATCCTAACACTCTGGGAGGCTGAGGCAGGTGGATTGCTTGAGCTCAGGAGTTGAAGACCAGCTAGAATAAGAGTGAGACCCCATCTCCACTAAATATAGAAAACTAGCCAGGCATTGTGGCAGGTGCCTGTAGTCCTAGCTTCTCAAAAGGCTGAGGCAAGAGGATTGCTTGAATCAAAGAGTTTGCATTTGATGTGAGCTGTGCTGCCACAGCACTCTACCCCAGGGTGACAGAATGAGACTCTGTCTCAAAAAAAAAAAGAAAGAAAGGAAAAAGAAACATTGCGTTAGGCTGCGTTCTGTGG
Source organism: Perodicticus potto (assembly GCA_963574655.1). Classification (NCBI taxonomy): domain Eukaryota; kingdom Metazoa; phylum Chordata; class Mammalia; order Primates; family Lorisidae; genus Perodicticus; species Perodicticus potto. The sequence goes on from CAUYRH010057760.1 coordinate 1,875, forward strand.
CTCATACCTGTAATCTTAGCCCTCTGGGAGGCAAAGGTGCAAAAATCTCTTGCTCAGGAGTTTGAGAGCAACCTAAACAACATCAAGACCACACCTTTACTAAATGCATATTTTTTTTTCATTATGTACTTTATTTCAAATTAATATGAGGATACACTTTTTTTTTTTTTTTTTAAGACAGAGCCTCAAGCTGTCACCCTGGATAGAGTGCTGTGGCTTCATAGCTCACAGCAACTTCCAATTCCAAGGCCCAAGCGAGTCTCCTGCCTCCACCTCCCAAATAGCTGGGACTACAGGCGCCCACCACAACGCCCGGACATTTTTGGTTGCAGCCGTCATGGTTGTTTGGCAGGCCCGGACTGGATTCGAACCCGCCAGCTCAGGTGTATGTGGCTGGCGCCTTAGCCACTTGAGCCACAGGCGCCAAGCCCACACCTTTACTAAAAATAGAAAAAATTATTGATGTGCACCTGAGTCCCAGCTACTCAGGAGGCTGAGGCAGGAGGATTGCTTGAGCCCAGGAGTGTGAGGTTGCAGCGAGCTATGATGACTGCACACTAGCTGGGACAATAAGAGAGAGACTCTGTCTCCAAAAAAAAAACCCACTGCCTTAAGGAATGAGGAAGGTCTTTCTAGATAACACCAACTTTCTTTTACTTCTATAGTCATTCATTCCACAGACAAGTATTGAGTGAGCCCTGATGTTCAAGAACTTAGAGAATCAATCACAGAAATGTAAGTGCAAATGTCAGTACAGGATATTGCAGGAGTCAAGGATACTCAGGGGCACTTCCTGGAGCTGGAAATGTCTCAGCTGAGATCTGGCGGGATGGGCATGAGGCATCCAGGTAAAGAGGAAGGGCGCGGTGAACTTGGAAGAGTGAGAAAGGGCATGGCATATTAGAAGAACTAAGAGAATGAAGTGAGTCCAGGGCTTCCTGTCCCTCTGCCTGGCCCCCTCACCAGTAAGAAACAAAAGGGCACCAAGGTGGGGATTGGTAAGGCTACCGATAAATCACACTTGGAACAATCAGCTGTAAGGCAGTTACATTTGAGCCTGAGGAAGAACCTCTCTGGTCCACGGATGGTAAATGGAATCTAGGAGAAAAAACTTGGGGTAGAGGGTAGTGAGGAGTGTGCCACAAGAAGGCTAAACAGGCTTGAGTTCTCACTTCACTTTGACAAACATGCCACTTGTCAGAGCCTTGGTCTTCTCATCTGTGGAATGGGGTGATAATTTCTGCCCAGCTTCCCTGTGGGTTAGAGTTTCAACTGATAATGACAGTGAAAGCACCCTGTACCAACCGTGTCCAATCTGCAACCTGCCGCCTGCTGATTTTGTGAGGACTTTTTGTGCCTATCTGTGGTGTTGGATATCATGAAAAGTACGCACAGACCCTATGTTTTTTTGCTAATCAGCTTTCATTAATGTTTGTGTATTTAATGTGTGATCCAAGACAATTCTTATTCTTCCAATTAAAAAAAGATGGAAAAAAAGGTTGGATATTCCTGCTTGTAGACTATAAAGTGCTGAGCAATCAAGTGGTGACAGAGGTGGCAGCAGCCATGAGAGGATGCAGTTGACTCTGCTGACCGCAGACAAACTGACTCTTGTGGAGGGAGACAGAATCATACTGCTCTGACAACGTGTAGCATTTTAAAAGCTTTGGGCTTTATAGTTCCCTGGAGTGAGACTTGGGAAGGAGCACTGGAAAGATAAAGGCAGGAGACCACCTCAGCTGCCTAGAGGACTTTGCAGAGTCCTTTGGCTGGGGACTCTAGAATGACCTCCTGCAGTCTCAGGCTCCAGGCTGGGGCTGCTCTCCCAGGCCTACAGTTCTGTATTTTCTCTTAGAAGGTTCTAGAGGCAGGCAGAAAAATACAAAAAGCTTGTTTATTTTTTAGGTTTTTCAGTTTATTTTTAAATTTCTGGCTGTGGTGGTATTTATTTTTTTCCTTTCCCCTTTCCACACTTCCCAGCTCAGCATCAGAAAGGGACCATCTGTCTCTTGCCTCGCCTGTGGCCGTTTTAGAACCAGTGCAAGGCTGCTCAGTGCTGGTCCCCTCTTTTTCCACCCCTCCCTCCCTCACTGCCTGCCTTTCTCTGCTCTGCCCCCAGCCCCTCATCTTGCTCCCTCCATGTGTCAGCTACCCACCTTCTGTAGGCCTCACCATCTGTGGAGACCTCTAGGCTGAATAAAGCCACCAGCCCAGGGACCTGGTTTGAGGCGGCCAGATCTGTGGGGAACTAGACACTGAGGTTACAAAATCAACTTATGGAAGGAGGAGGGGAATTATTGTTGACTCCTTGCTCCAGGCAGGGCCCCCTCTGCTCTGACGGGTTTCTGATGAGAGTAGAGAATGGTATTCGTGTTCACGGATGTGTCAGGTCCTAACTCGTTTCTGCCTCTGCATGTATCTGCAGGTCTATGTCGTGTGTGTGTTTCACAAATCCTTCTGGCTCAAAATCGGGAGGAGTGAGTTATAAACACCCCTCTTGGCTCGGCGCCTGTGGCTCAACGGGCTAAGGCGCCAGCCACGTACACCTGAGTTGGCGGGTTCGAATCCAGCCCGGGCCCGCCAAACAACAATGGCGGCTGCAACCAAAAAATGGCCGGGCGCTGTAGCGGGCGCCTGTAGTCCCAGCTACTTGGGAGGCGGAGGCAGGAGACTCACTTGAGCCCAGGAATTGGAGGTTGCTGTGAGCTGAGATGCCATGGCACTCTCTCCAGGGTGACAGCTTGAGGCTCTGTCTCAAAAAAAAAAAAAAATTAAACAAATAAACCACCCCTCTTCCCTGTACATGAGTATCTTCCCTGGTTTCTGTCCCTCCCCTCTACTCTTAGAACATGACTGATTTCCTTCCCTCCCTTGCTTCATTCCTGTCAAAAAACACTTCAAAACATGGATAGGTCAGTAAACAGAGGACTCGTACTTCTCAGGGTGCAGTCAGAATAAAGGGAGCTGATGGCTTTCCACAGTGAGGCTTTCCACTGTGAGACATAGGGTTAGTTGTGTGGAGAGTCAGTTTAGAGAATAAGGAAAGCTGGGGAAAAGAGTTTTTGAAGTCTTTATTAAGAGTGCAGTTTATTATGGGATGTGGTGAACAATGGGAAATTGTTGGGTTTCAACCTTCTCTTTTCCTTTTGGTTTATTGAGTCAGTGAAACAGTGCTCTAAAGGGAGGAGCATGGTGGCTCACGCCTGTATCTGAGCACCCTGGGAGACCGAGGAGGATGGATTGCTTGAGCTCACAAGTTCAAGACCAGCCTCTAAGCAAGAGTGAGACCTCTGTCTCTAAAAATTAGCCAGGCATTGTGGTGGGCACCTATAGTCCCAGCTACGCTAGAGGCTGAGGCAAAAGAATCGCTTCAGCCCAGGAGTTTGAGGTTGCTGTGAGCTGTGACGCCACAGCAGTCTACCAAGGGCGACAAAGTGAAACTCTGTCTCAAAAAGAAAAGAAAAGAGGTGCTCTGGTGGTTCCCATCGGTCCTCCTTTTCTCAGTACAGGAGTATTTAATCTGCCCCTTGCTTGGCTTTGGGGTAGATGGAGACTTCCTCAGGCCTGGGGTGGGGGGCTACAGACTGTTGCCAAAGTCCTACATCTGGCTGTCTGCTTTCCTTGTTGGTTCTTGGGGGCTGTGCTTGATATCTCTGCTTAGGTAGGAAGGAGGATGTGATCTCATGAGTCTTTTCTTTCTTTCTTTCTCTCTTTCTCTCTCTCTCTCTCTTTCTTATTTTGATTGTTGGGGATTCATTGAGGGTACAAGAAACCATGTTACACTGATTGTATTTGTTGGGTAAAGTCCCTCTTACAATCATGTTTTGCCCCTAAAAGGTGTGGCACACACCAAGACCCCACCCCGTCGCTCCTTCCCTCTCTCTGCTCTTCCTTTCCTCACCCCTCCCTCCTTCTTTCTCTCTCTGCTCTCCCCTTCCCCCATCCCCACTGTGTCATTAATTGTCATTAATTGTCCTCATATCAAAATTGAGTACATGAGATTCATGCTTCTCCATTCTTGTGATGCTTTACTAAGAATAATGTGTTCCACTTCCATCCAGGTTAATACAAAGGCTGTAACGTCTCCATTTTTTTTTAATGGCTGAATAGTATTCCATAGTGTACATATACCACAGCTTGTTAATCCATTCCTGGGTTGGTGGGCATTTAGGCTGTTTCCACATTTTGGTGATTGTAAATTGAGCTGCAATAAACAGTCTAGTACAAGTGTGTCCTTATGATAAAAGGATTTTTTTCCTTCTGGGTAGATGCCCAGTAATGGGATTGCAGGATCAAATGGGAGGTCTAGCTTGAGTTCTTTGAGAGTTCTTCATACTTCCTTCCAAGGTGAGTCTTTTCTTGACACTTTCCAATCCCCACTCCCGTTTTCTCTCTCTTACACACATACTCACACTCTTTCTCTCACATACACATTCTCCCTTTTTTCTTGTGTGCTCATGTGCACGTACACACATATCCTTTAGCTGCTCATACCTAATTGAAGGATATCTAAGACTCAACCCCCTGTACCAAAATACTCGCCCCTCCTTCCACATCTCTGCTGGTACTGGGTAAGGCTCTGATGATGGCTTCAGAATATCTCTTATAGAAGGGGTTTAGGGTTAGTAATCTGTTTGGTAGTAGGACTAAGAGATAGGTTTGTTTTTTTTTTTTTGAGACAGAGCCTCAAGCTGTCAGCCTGGATAGAGTGCTGTGGCATCACAGCTCACAGCAACCTCCAATTCCTGGGATCAAGCGAGTCTCCTGCCTCCGCCTCCCAAGTAGCTGGGACTACAGGCGCCCGCCCCAACGCCTGGCCATTTTTTGGTTGCAGCCATCATTGTTGTTTGGCGGGCCGGGGCTGGATTCGAACCCGCCGGCTCAGATGTATGTGGCTGGCACCTTAGCCCGTAGAGCCACAGGCGTCGAGCCTTAGAGATAGGTTTTAAAGCTGCATTTGGATAGCAGTCACTGTTTTAATACTTAGATTTAAAAAAAAAAAAGTACTTGGATTGTTGGACTTTTGGGGGTGGCTTTGAGAGAGCTCATGAGTTGAAGGGAGGTTGGAGGCCCCTCCCCCAAGCTGTCCCTTAGTACTGCCCTGCCTTTGCCCCCCTCTTCCTTTTTGTGTGGGCCTTCTGGATTACAGGAAGAGCTCAGGAAAACAGGCCTATTGTTTTCATCCAGGCAAGGGAGAAGGCCTCTGCGTCCAGCCTAGGCTCACTCTCCTCTGAAATGGAACCAAATAAACAGAGGCTCCAAGGCCTTGGCAACCAGTTCCTCCAGGGCAAGGGAGTTGTTTGAACTTTATTATGAACTCAGAACTTTATTATGCCAACTAATTTTGGTTCCCTCTTTCGACCACAAGTTCCCATTCTTTCCTCAGCAGCCCCCTTGGTTTTCTCTCCTTTCCCCATCTGTTTTCTGAGTTTTTTTCATCCTGTGTGTGGTCCTTGTATGGCTGGCAACAGGAGAAAGTCTGCCTTTTGTAAGTGTGAGGAGATGGGGTCTTTCCCAGGGCAGGAGGGGTTTCCAACACCCTCTCTCCTTACTGTTGGCTTACTGTGCCTTATCCTGTTATCCCTCCATACGCAGGGCAGCCCCACCTCCTGGCACTATTCCTCCTTTGGGGGTGGGATGGCACTTTGCCTGGCTGCAGCAGCAGGACCTGCCTGGGCATATCTGAATGAATAATCATTGCCGGGCTCGAAGCACAGGAGAGACCAGTCCTTCCCTTGTCTCCACTGGGATTTTTTATGTTTCTTGCCCAAGAACTTTCATTTGTTCCCCAGACTTGTGGTCCCAGTTCTTTCTACCATCTAGCAGCTTCCTAGAATCTCCTGGAATGTTCAATGGCCCTTCCAGCTCTGAAATTCTATAAGACTGATGCGTCAGCAAAAAAGGGGGGATACAGTTTCCTAACCTGTTTCTCCTGCAGTTATTTCATGTGCAGTCTTACCCTTTATGTTGTAGTGCATGTAACTCAGGTCGTTAATTCTTTTTTCTCTGTGTTGGTATCAGGTTTATAAATGCCCAAAAGGTAGAGTCAGGCCTTAAGAAGGTATCTTTTGCCAGGCATTTAATAAAAATGCTGGCTAATGTTGATAGTAACAGTTTGCACTTGTTTAAAAAAAAAGAAACAACACTTTACCCCTCCAGGGATTTCATCTACATGCAAAGCCAACAAGCAGGGATTACCTTCACCATCTGGAGGCAGGTAATTTAGTATGAAGGGAAGGAGCATATTGGTAAAGGAGGTATTGTTAGTGGAATGAGGACTGGCAGCTAGAGATCTAACCTGCCACCCCTGGACTACTTCCAGGAAATTTTACCCTAAGCCTCAGGTGCCTGTGTCCTTTTGCTTTTTCTTTCATCCCTGCCCATGCATTTCCAGGTTTCCACATGCTCACTGTGAGGGTGTCAGTGGGGTTTTCTCCTCCTTTCCCCTGGACCTACATAGCCTTAGCTGGTCCCCACTAGGCGCTGAGCTTCCCTTAGTATCCCTATCCCTACTCCACCCAGCCTCTAACCCAGACGGTGTTTTGATAGTTGGAAACAATTTATGTATAAACCTTTTTGCATTTTCTCTTGGGAAATAGGCAAACCTTTGTTCCTAATCTTTTTTTTTGAGACAGAGCCTCAAGCTGTCACCCTGGATAGAGTGCTATGGCATCACAGCTCACAGCAACCTCCAATTCCTGGGCTCAAGCGAGTCTCTTGCCTCCACCTCCCAAATAGCTGGGATTACAGGGGCCCGCCACAACTCCCGGCCATTTTTTTTTAGTTGCAGCTGTCATTGTTGTTTGGCGGGTTCAGGCTAGATTTGAACCCACCAGCTCAGGTGTACGTGGCTGGCACCTTAGCCCGTTGAGCCACAGGCGCTGAGCCTGTTCCTAATCTTAATCTGTCCTACTATTGCATTAAAATGACTTGTTGTATTTGGGAAAGAGAAAGGAAAATGTCAGTTGATGCTGGCCCCAGGCATTGCAGGTAAAGCATGCTTCCATTTCCCCTTGTTCTTTCTCCCAGTGTGAACTGTGGAAGAACTCCAAGGATCCCCCTGAGGGCCACTAGTGAGGAAGAAAGAGCTCAAGGCCATTTGTGCCTGGTTCTCTCCTGGTCAGTTCTACTGGAGTAAAGTTAGGGTGAAAGTTAAGTCAGTGTCGAGGGAGGGAGCAAGGTGCTTTGCCTAATCCTTGTTCAGCACCGATCAGGCCCCAAATGCGGGTGAGATTCTGAGGTATAAGGCAATGCCTTCCGGAAGTCCTGGGGGCTGTAGCTGGGAAGACTAACACACTTGAGGTAATTAAGGGGGGATTTGAAACAGAGGAGCACAGTCTGAGGGGAGAGCTCGTACCCTATTGTCTCTTACCCACTTGGGGTGCAAGTTGCCCCTTTACCTGCCCAGCTTTGTGCCACTTGTCTCCCTTCAGCCTTGAGCCTCTTCCAAAAGCTTCCTTGACCAAGCCTGTTTCTGCCTTGTGTTGTCTGGCATTTAAGTGTTACATTGATGAGCATTCGAATACCTGGCATGTACTTAGAAACATACCTGGAACTTCGCGGGAAACAGAAGAACAGAAAATAGGCAGTTCCTGAGTGAGGCAGGGTGAGATCCTGAGGGAGCTGCACACCACTGACTATGTGCCAGGTGGGACTAAACACACATCTCAGATGTGGTCCCCTGTTGTATGTGCAGTTATGTCTACTAAGGGGGGTTTTGCGGCTGACATCACTGTTGTCTCTTTCCATCTGCACAAAGCAATAGGTGTCATTATACATTGCAGATGACTTCCTACGGTGCAAAGCACAGTGCCAGGTAACATCTCACTAACTGTTTTGATCCACGGTAGGGGTCTGTCTGTCATCATGGAACTCCACCCTTCATTAATTGAGTCTAATACTTATAGTGCCTTCCAAAGCTTCTCCATTACCAAAGGCTTCATGAAATTTTAATATATGTAAAATATGGGAAGATAAGAAAAGCTTAGTAATATAAGCTCTAGTGAGTGAAAGAAAACAGCCACAAACTGTTATCCCACATGTTCACTATGCAATAAGAGTAGTTTTGTGTATGCTACAGATTGAGAACTGCATGGAAAAAATACTGCTATTTTTGTGTAGGCAGCCATCTCAGTCCAAGTCTGCATAGCTTTCATATTGTGTGTTACCCACGTACCACCTAGGCATGGTTCCTGCCCCTCTCAAAGAGCTTCTGCTCTTCTTGGGGAGATGAGACATAATCACTTGAGAAGTCAAATAGTGATATTGTGATTTGGCTTGTTTGGTTGCAGGGAATCTTCTCTAGCTAGCCAAATAAAGGAATAGTTGGGAGGCTGAGGCGGGTGGATTGCCTGACCTCACAGGTTCAAGACCGGACTGACCAAGAATGAGACCTTGTCTCTAAAAATAGCCGGGTGTTGTGGTGGGCGCTTGTAGTCTCAGCTACTAGGGAGGCTGAGGCAAGAGAATCACTTAAGCCCAAGAGTTTTCTGTGAGCTGTGATGCCATGGCACTCTACCAAGGGCAACATAGTGAGACTCTGTCCCACTCCCTCCTCCTCTCAAAAAAAAAAGAATCTTGGCTCGGCGCCTGTGGCTCAAGTGGCTAAGGTGCCAGCCATGTACACCTGAGCTGGTGGGTTCGAATCCAGCCTGGGCCCACCAAACAACAATGACGGCTGCAACCAAAAAATGGCCGGGCGTTGTGGCGGGCGCCTGTAGTCCCAGCTACTTGGGAGGCGAAGGCAAGAGACTCACTTGAGCCCAGGAATTGGAGGTTGCTGTGAGCTGCGATGCCACAGCACTCTATCCAGGGTGACAGCTTGAGGCTCTGTCTCAAAAAAAAACAGCTGGACATAGGAATCTGTTTCTTAGGTGACGCCTGTGGCTCAAAGGAGTAGGGTGCTGGCCCCATATACCAGAGTTGTGGGTTCAAACCCGGCCCTGGCCAAAAAGTGCAAAAAAAAAAAAAAAAGAGGGGGGAGGATGGATGGAGGGAGGGCAACTAGTGGGATCACACCTACGGTGCATCTTAGTAGGTACTGGTGAAACTTATTAAATGTAGAGTATCAATGTCTTTATAGAGTGATTAAGAAAATGCTATGAAGGCTATCTCTCACAGTACGATCAAAATGTTTCTGATTGTATATGAAGCACATTCTGCCCTATGATTGCACCAATGTACACAATTATGATTTAATAACATTATTTAAAAAAAAAAGAATAGGTATTAGATTTTAACAAATAAATTTTTGGTATCTGTTGATATGACACAATTAAGAAATTTAATCTATCCCTAGATTCTATTTACTGTTGTTTTAAAATTTTGAGCATGAATTTTGAGGGAGTTTTGTCTATGGTTTTCTTTCTTTTTATTTCCTTTAGCCACTTTTGGGGTCAGGGTAATGAAAGTAAATCAGGTAACCTATATATTGACCTATTTTAGGCATAATTTCCATAACTTATGAATTATTTGTTTCTGGAGAGTTTTAAAGGATTCACTTATAAGCCATCAAAAACTAGCTGCTTTTGGGGTTGTAGTTATTTGATTTTTTAAAAGATATTGGTCTATTTAGGTATTTTATATTTGGCAGTGTTAGAATTTTACATTTTTAATTTTAATCCATCTATTTAATTTTATCCAAATTTATTAATACACATAATATTCTCTTATAATTTTATTACTTTTTATGCCAAATTTTTCCAATTTTATGGATTTTCTTTTATTTTTTTTTGAGACAGAGTCTCAAGCTGTCGCCCTGGGTAGAGTGCTGTAGCGTCACAGCTCACAGCAACCTCAAACTCTTGGGCTTAAGTGATTCTCTTGCCTCAGCCTCCCAAGGTAGCTGGAATTACAGGTGCCTGCCACAATGCCCAGCTATTTTTTGGTTGTAGTTGTCATTGTTGATTGGCAGACCTGGGCTGGATTCAAACCTGCCAGCTCTGGTGTATGTGGTTGGCGCCATAGCTGCTGAGTTACAGGTGCCAAGCCTGGATTTCCTTTTTTTAAATAATTAGATTTAATAATAGTACACTTTTAGTCTAGTCTTAAAACTTTTGGTTGAAATTTAAAGCTTTAAAAAAGACAAAGGGATGGAGTGAAAAGTCAGTTTCCTGTCCACTTTTGTTCCTTGGGTGAACAGTTCCTCTCTCAGAAGCAGCAATTTCTTTCAGTTTCTCATAAATCTTTTCAAAGTATTCTAATTTTTACTTTCAAAATACCTAATTTCTTTCTTTTTAAAAATAGCTCCTCTAAATTCTTTTGTTTGTTTCTCAAGATTATTAGTTGTCTAGTTTTATTTTATTTACTTATTTTTTTATTTTTTTGAGACAGAGCCTCAAGCTATCACCTTGGATAGAGTGCCGTGACATCACAGCTCACAGCAACCTCCAATTCCTGGACTCAAGCGAGTCTCCTGCCTCTGCCTCCCAAGTAGCTGGGACTACAGGCGCCCGCCATAACGTCCGGCCATATTTTGGTCGCAGCCGTCATTGTTGTTTGGCGGGCCGGGCTGGATTCGAACCCGCCAGCTCAGGTGTACGTGGCTGGTGCCATAGCTGCTTGAGCCACAGGCGCCCAGCCTATTTTATTTTTTGATAACACTTAAAGTAATACCTGTCCTCTATTCTTTTCTCATAATCTATAGCTTTTTTATGAATGATTTTGTTACATTTTTAGATTTCATTATTGTTATGTCAGAGCAAACTGAATATTATTGAATTTCGTCTCTGTTCAACTTATCTTTGAAGAATCTATTGTATATGGAGTTTATACTCTTTAATTTATGATTGCTATTATTGCTATTTATGTTTTCTGTATATTGTTTCTTAACTTTTATATTTGTTGTCTCTTTTCCATTATGGCTTCTGTTTGACAGAATATTCTTTGCTTCCTTTTAGCTTTTAAGCAAATTTTAAAGGTGAACTATACATATTTTGAATTCTCTTAAAGTTAAAAATGATGTTTGTTTCTATATTTATTCACTGTCATCAAAGGAGAAGTAGGAACTTTCCTTTCCTTCCATATAAGGAAATTTAGTGTCTCCCCTTTTTGACATCCTGTCTGCCTATTCCTTATCTGCCCCCATTCCCAGTCACTTTTTTCCTTTCACATTTCATAATTTTTTGTTTTTTTTGAGACAGAGTTTTACTTTATAGCCCTTGGTAGAGTGCTGTGGCATAACAGCTCACAGCAACCTCCAACTTCTGGGCTTAGGCGTTTCTCCTGCCTCAGCCTCCTGGGTAGCTGGGACTACAGGTGCCCGCCACAATGCCTGGCTATTTTTTGTTGCAGTTTGGCCGGGGCCGGGTTTGAACCTGCCACCCTCAGTATATGGGGCTGGCGCCCTACTCACTAAGCCACAGGTGTTGCCCGTATTTCATATTTGTTTTATGCGGTTTACTAATTCTTCTGGGCTTCAGGCTGGTGTTTTTGATTCAGTCAATTAGTTAACAACCACTGAGGCCTCTTGAGTTGCTGACCCCTGAGCTGGATGCAGGCGATACAAAGGTAAAGGCAGCTCTGTCCCTGCCTTTACTGTCTTCTTTCTGGTTGAGGAGGTGACATGATGTGCACATCAAACAAAAGTCACAAGAGACATGTGTCAGGTGTATTGTAGCTACAAAGGAGGGAGGGGGTGGCATTCGGTGAGTTGGCATAGGTGTCCCGGGAGCTGCGTACTCTACATACCCGCAGGGTTTTGTGAGAAAGAGGATAGAGTGAGAGGTCAAAAGTCTGAAGGTGCACGGTGGTTGGAGGTGTGATTGCACACAGGAACGCTGGGGCCAGTGAAGCACCTGAACAACAGGCTGACAGGTTTGGTTTGTGTCCTGCGGGCTGTGCCATGGAGGGTGTAAAGCAGGGGTGCTACCTCGCTCTAGTGTGTTTGGTTTTTTGAGACAGAGTCTCACTGTATTGTCCCAGGCTAGAGTGCTGTGACATCACAGCTCACAGCAACCTCATACTCCTGGGCTCAAGTGATCCTCTTGTCTCAGCTTCACAAGTAGCTGGGAATACAAGTGCTCGCCACAACACCCAGCTCTCTGGTTTGTTTTTTGGGAAAATAGTTCTGACTCTCTTGTGAAGCACAGCCTGTAGGGAAGGAGGGCAGTTAAGTGGTTATGGCAGGGTGCAGGTTAGGTATGAGGGTAGGTTGAATAAGGGAGCAGTAGTGACAATGGCAAAGAGATGAGGTGGTTTGAGGCAGAATCTAAAAGTACTAGTGCCTGACATGGTGGAGATTGGAAACTAGGGGATGCCCCAGAGAGGTTTTGTTTGTTTAGGAAAGGTGCAGATAGATGCTGCAACTATTGACCAATTTAGGGGGTGGCATAAAGATGGTGGAGGGGGCTGGAGAGAGGCCTGGGGGAGTTTATTGTTGGACTTGCTGAATTTAAGAAACTTTCAAGATGTTCAGGAAAACATACCCAGGAGCAACTGGAAACATTGGTCAGAAACTCAGGGGAGATGAGAGGGCTGCAGATGAAGATGTGAGACTTACTTGCACCAAGGAGGATATCAAAGCCATAAGGGAGCTATGAAATCCCCCCAGGTAGAGCATGTAGACAGGAAAAAAAGGTCTTAGGATGGCTTGGGCAGATGCCAGTCTTTGCGTGCAGGAAGTTGTAGCATATTGAGCACTGTGATGTGTGTCTACCACAGGGAAGCTAGAATTTTTCAGGTGGATTGCTTTATCTTCTCAACAGCCTCTGTGCCTGGAAATTATTACTCTGCTCTGTGGGCCAGGAGACTAAGGCTAGTTTCTAAGCTGTAAGTGTGATTGCAAACTAGGTTGGAATGCCAAGTCTATGCTAGAAGAGGTAGAGGAGAAGCAGAAAAGTGGCAGGGAAGACTTGACTTAGTGGAGGGGAAATCAGCAGTGGTCCTTCACTCAGAGATCCAGTAGGGTAAAGAGAAAGCAAGCCACTTGGCTCTCTCAATTAGAAAACATTAGATAGCATTGCCAGCTGACTCAGCTCCCACAGAGGACCTACCTCAGCTCACTGGAGTCAATTTGGTGGTAGAATGATGAGGCCACCTGGTCTAGGGGGAGGCATAATTTTTGTTTACAGATGACAGCTTTGAGCTATTTTGATTTGTTCAGTTTTTTTCCTTGAGGCCTTATGTCTTAGATTATATTGTCTCTAGACATCTATCACTAAAAAAAAAAAAAAAAAGTAACTCTGCTGGATTCCCTTTCATGTAATATACTTGTTTAATTTGCCTGCTTGGAGTTCTTTCCTCTTTTTCTTCCTTCTGCACATTGTTTTCAGATGTTTCCAGGCAGTGTCTTAAGGACTCTTGTTGATCACTAATTAAGTGTGAGACCCTGGGAGCATGTTCTTATTTCTTCTCTCAAGTCTTTCCATTCTGGAAGTGGTTTTCTTCTGTTATTTGAATCTTCAATTCAGCTTCCTTCACAACTCACATTCCTAGGTTGTGTCTTTCTCCAGAGGACAGCTTTCTCATGCCTTTTTTGACAACAGGAGAGTATGATGCTGAGAGAGTGAGCTCTGGAACCGGGCTGCTTGGGTTCACGTCTTGGCTCTGCCAACCACTGGTTATTAGCTTCTTAGAGCCTCAATTTCCTCTTTCATAAACTAAAGGCAATACTAGTACCTACTCTGAGAAGTTGTGGGAGGGTTAAAGGAGCTACTGCTTGTGAAGTACGTAGAATGAATGGTGTCTAGTTGTGTTGTGTGCTCCGCCATTGTTAATTGCTTGTATTGTTATTGCTGTTGTTCCTGGGGAAATAGGAGAGATGGGCTGTTCCTCATGGGCATTTAGACCATACGAATAAGTGGTACATTGATAACCTTACTTGATATACTAGAAGTGGGCATATCCTGGGGATCAGTGGTATTCCCCTCAAGGTTTTAGGAATTCACCAAAGAACAATTTTAACCTTGGTCCAGATGTGGATCTGGAGTTACAGATGTCCACTGGGTGCCCTCACTCTCCCTATGGATGTGTTCGACTTATATCCCTTAAAAACAGACCATAAAATTTTTGTTTTTACCTTACAGAATAACTCTTCCAAAAAAATTTAATTTTTGCTTTTACGACTGTCCAATCATCTCATCTGCAGAAAACACTTTCCTGTGGCAATGTATGTGCCTGTTTTATTTCTGGGGTCTTGCTGCATTAGTCAGAACGTCAAAAACATTTGAGATGGGTGACACTATCCCATATACCCTTTTTTGACCTTTGGCTTAGAAGACACGTGTAGTATCATCTTGTCTACATGCCTTTTATTCTTAGTATTTTATTAGGAATGAATGTTATCAAATGACTTTCAGTATCCATAGAGAGGTTTATTAGGTTTGTATCATTAAGCTTTTTGATTTTGCATTATATTTAAGTATCATTTCATTCTGAGCCAAATCCTTATCAGTTTGGTTATTTTATTGTTAAATAATTATTGCCAGTCACTAAAGACATTTTAAATCTATATTCAATAAGAATTGTTGCCTATAATGAGGTTTGTTATTTTATTCTTATTAGGGTTTTTAAAGTAACATACTCTTTGTAAAACGATAATATATTTATAGACTAAATAAAGAATAAAACTCAATTATTCCTCTTCCCATAGAGTAATTAATGTTGAGTTTATTGTGCAGCTTTCCAGATTTTTTCTCCATATGCACATATTTGCAGGTCTCTCTGTCCCTCCCCTTCCTGCTTTCTTTCCCTCTCTCCTTCCCTCCCTACTCCCCATCTTACCAAAAATGGAGTCATACAATGTCCTGAAAGTTCGTTTTTCATTCAATACAATATCATGGGCATCTTTCTATATCCATGTGTATGTATCTACTTCATTTTTTGTAACATCTGTAGGCTGTTACATAATGTTGAATGATCATAATTTATCTAGCCAGCCAATCTCCTGTTGGTAGACATTTAAATTTTTTGCTAACACTGCATGAAACATCTTGGCATATGCTTGTATATACAAGTATTCTGTGAATAGATCACTAGAAACGGAATTGTCAATCAATGATGGTAAATAGAACACTTTCTTAACCTAGTCTGTGAGCCTCTCTAGTTGTATGCAAAATGTGATGTGTATTACCTGTCATGCATTTTCCTAGAATGAAAGTCTATATATCAGACCTATAAAGAAGTCACTGTCCCCCCAAAAGGGAAGAATTACTAGCACACAAAATTAAGTAACTTATCTTAAGTACATGGTGGGACTGCGATTTATTTTTATTTTTTTTGAGACAGAGTTTCACTATGTTGCCCTTAGTAGAGTGCTGTGGCATCATAGCTCACAGCAACCTCAAACTCTTGGGCTTAAGTGATTCTCTTGCCTCAGTCTCCCAAATAGCTGGGACTACAGGTGCCTGGCTATGATTTTGTTGTTGTTGTTGTTGTTGTTGTTGTTGTTATTGTTGTAGTTGTCGTTGTTGTTTAGCAGGCCCAGGCCGGGTTTGAACCCACCAGCCCTAGTGTATGTGGCCAGCACTGTAACCACTGAGCTACGGGCACTGAGCTGGGACTACAATTTAAACCCATTGATATTATAAGACTAAAAAAGGTTCAGATGGAATATACATCAAACTATTTATAAGGCTGATCTCTAAAGGTGGGCTTCTGAGAGCTCCACAATGATATATGTATATTTTTTTTACAGAAGATATGTTATTTTTATAAGCAGGAAAAAAGTAAAATTCACTGAGCAAACAAAACAGTAGTAACAGAGTGCTTACATGATGGAAGTAGTAGGAAAATCATGTCAGCTGGTCTTCTGGGGTTGTTAAGGAGAGTCAGCAGGTTTGTGAATGAGGAGACAGACCACCAGTCCTTTAAGAAACCTTTGAAAGAATTTAGATAGTCTCAAAGAAGCTACCTCAGCATGCTTACTAATCATAAAGGAAAAGTAGTGGAAAAACCCACCTCAACCAAGGGATCATGACCCCTGTCACCAGCAGTAAGACCTCCCAACATCAGGAGCCCCATGAGCGGATGCACTGAGAACACAGCACTTCTGTGGCACTTATGCCAAAAATGCTTAACGTTGGTGCAATTGTGAGACATTATCAGGCAAACCCAAATCAAGTGACAGTCAAGAAAATAACTTAGTGTCAAGGACATGAATGACAAGGAAAGACTGAGGAAATACCACAGACTGCGGGAGACTAAGGAGAATCAACAACTAAATAACAGCGGGGCTCTGAGTAACATTCTGGAACAGCAAAAGGATATTGGTAGGAAAAAACTGGTACAATTGAAATAAGGTCTTTGGTTTAGTTAGTAGCATTGCACCAGTGTTAGTGTCCTGGTACTGTGGTTATATAAGATGCTAACATCAGGAGAAACTGGGGCAGGGATATAGTGAAACTCTAG
This sequence comes from Perodicticus potto, assembly GCA_963574655.1. Lineage (NCBI taxonomy): Eukaryota > Metazoa > Chordata > Mammalia > Primates > Lorisidae > Perodicticus > Perodicticus potto. The sequence continues at coordinate 18,222 of CAUYRH010057760.1, forward strand.
CTACTATTTTTGTAACTTCTGTATAACTCTAAAATTAGCTCAAAATTAAAAAAAAATTTAAAAAGAAACCTTGACAGGATTCCTTACAAAAGTTTTCCATTTTCTCTCTAGTTTCACTTTTATTTTAAATCAAGAGTCATCATTGGGTTAGAAAAACAATTTGGCCCTGAGTATGATCTGGTTTAAGAATATAAAAGATAGTTTAGGGTTGAATCTCCTTCCCTGAGTGAGTAAATGTTGATAATGGTTTACAATGTTGCCTCTAGGCTCATTTTCTAGTATTTTTAATTTTCTAGACATTTAAAAAATGTACAGTAGTGAAAAGCCATGCTGATGGGAGATTTTCTTGAAAATTTGTGAGGCCAAGTGAGCAGAAAATGAGTCAGTGCAAGATACTATACTTAAAGGGAAAAAAGGGTAAAAAAGATCCAAACCAGACTTATACATAGTCATGGGTCCCAAGATATCACTTAGAACCTTGGAGTTCTCTGAAGATATTGCTTCAGTGTTTACTGTGGCCTGAAAGTTGGTGCACATCCACATAGAGGTGACCAGACCCAAGCAATCTTCTGTAGGAATATGTAGAAGGTCCCTCGTTTGTCTTGAGAAGCAACCAACCTAAAGCACTATATTTATAAAATGGTTAAAATCTAGGCACAATGGCTCATACCTGTAATCTTAGTACTTTGAGAGGCCAAGGCAGGAGGATTTGAGGCCAGGAGTTTGAGATCGGCCTGTGCAACACAGCAAGATCCGTCTCTACAAAAACTCTCTAAAAAGTGAACTGGATGCAGTGGTATGCGTCTGTAGTCCCAGCTACTAAGGAGGCTGAGGTGGGAGAACTGAGCTCAAGAATTTGAGGCTTCAGTGAGTTGTAATCGCACTATTGTGCTCCAGACTGGGCAACAGAGCAAGACCCAAATGTGTTTAGATGAAGAATGGAAGTCTGCCTGGAATGTAGGAGGATTTGGAGGATAGGACTCTATCATATGTATCTGGCTCTGTCCACAGAAGGAGAGCTGCTGTGTCGGCCTGGGGCAAACATTCCAGTTGCTGCAATGCTGGGCATGCTTAGATTACAGGTGGAAAACGTTCTTAGGAGCTCTAAATTTATTCCTCAGATAGCCACCTGATAGGTGTGCTGTTTACCAGATGCTCTGGGTAAATGACAGGAACACTGAGTCTCCTGCAAAGCTATATCCCCTCTAAAAATGAGGGGAAAAATCTAATTTGTTGCCATTGAATTTGAGTGGTATGAAGTCAGTTCTACCCAAGCCTAATTAAGAATTGAATAATCTCTCAATGAACTTAAAAAAAAAATCGTATTTCCAAGCTTACAAAGCCAGGGACTAACTAAACTTACTCTGTCAGTGAGTATTTCTTTTTTTTTTTTCTTTCTTTCTTTCTCTCTCTCTCTTTTATTTTATTTTATTTTTTTTTTTGAGACAGAGTCTCACTGTGTTGCCCCGGGTAGAGTGCCATGGTGTCTCAGCTCACAGCAACCTTAAACTCTTGGGTGCAGCGATTCTCTTGCCTTAGCCTTCCAAGTAGCTGGGACTACAGGCGCCTACCACAATGCCTGGCTATTTTTTGGTTGTAGTTGTCATTGTTGTTTGGCAGACCTGGGCTAGATTCAAACCCGCCACCTCTGGTGTATGTGGCTGGCACCCTAGCCACTGAGCTACAGGCACTGAGCCTGTCACTGAGTATTTCATGAGCAATAATTATGTGCCAGGTACTGTATGAGGCCCTGAGAATGCAGCAATGAGCCAGACAGTCGTGATCCCTGCCCTCATGGAGCTCACAGACCAGGAGATTGTTTCCGAGACTGAACCAGTTAGCCTACCTCCCTCTATCAAGATATCTTCCTAAAAAAGCTTACTTTACATCTATATAAAAGTTTGCTTTAAATTTTGTTAAAATAAAAATTTAAAATAAATTACTACATTTTCATTCAAAAGAATGAAATTATATAATAATGTCTTTTCAATTCAACATTATTGAAAAGACATTATCATATATATTTCATATGTTGAATTTACATAATTTTGAAGCAACATGTAGTGCTTTTAATCATAAAACATGCCCCCGTCCTGGCTGCTCCCCTCAGCCCATGTTGTTAAAGACACTTTGGTAAAGCTCAGTGGGTTTGCTCAGTGTGTACAGCAGTCAGCAGTGTGTTTGCCCGGGGACAGTGAGCTCTGAGAGGTGCCCAAAGGCAGCCACCTGGGCAGCACCTGTGGCTCAGTGAGTAGGGTGCCTGCCCCATAGACCAAGGGTGGCAAGTTTGAACTCGGCCCTGGCCAAACTGCAACAAAAAATATCTGGCCGTTGTGGTGGGCGCCTGTAGTCCCAGCTACTCGGGAAGCTGAGGCAAGAGAATCGACTAAGCCCAGAAGTTGGGGGTTGCTGTGAGGTGTGTGACGCCACAGCGCTCTACTGAGGGCTATAAAGTGAGACTCTATCTCTAAAAAAAAAAAAAAAAAGGCAGCCGCCTCTTCTCTGTTGCTGCATGGACACTTCTCCCTTCCTGAGTTTAATCTGTTGGGTCAGATTTAAGTTGTAACCTCAAAGCAGTGAACCCAATAGATTGGCTCTAACTCACCGGATCCCACAACACTGTGAGGAACCTCTTCCCTGGCTCCTTCCCTAGGGCAGTGGTTCTCAACCTTCCTAAGGCCGCGACAGTTCCTCATGCTGTGGTGACCCCCAAGCATAAAATTATTTTCGTTGCTACTTCTTAATTGTAATTTTGCTACTGTTATGAATCGTATCCTAAATATCTGATATGCAGGATGTATTTCCATTGTTACAAAGGCATTGTGACCCACAGGTTGAGAACTGCTGCTCTAGGGATTCTGGGCTTTTTTATTTAGTAGAGATATGTTCTCTTATCTTGAGTTGGTAAAATGGTTATGTTATAAATTCTTAGTTTTTCTATATAAGAAAGCACAGTGGAAAAATGATGAAGAGTATTTATTATTTATCAGATAGAAAAATCAAGGGCAAGTTATTGGTTGACATAATTTGCAAGACTTAGCTCTCCAAACCCAGTAGAGTAAATGAATCAGTAAAGAATGATCATTTTTTCCAAGTACTTTTGAAGAACAAAGTCTACATTCATCAGCAAAGCTTTTCACCGACTGAGCCCGATTCCTCTCCAGCCATCGATGTACCAGCCCAGCCCAAACTACCTTTTGTTAAACTCCCGTACACTGTCTGTACTGTGTCCTTTCATATTACCAAACATTTTCTTCCTCTTCTCTGACTTCAAGTTTCAGTTCACCAATTGCCACCCTGTCTTTTAAGCCTTGCCGTATCTGAGCCTATTGAAGTGCCTCTCCTGTCGCACACGTCTGTCACAGGATGCTTTGTGATGCCTCTCTTGGATTATCAGCTCTCTGTGGTGTTGGGGACTTAAGCATTCATCTTTATGTCCTTGGAGTATCCAGCATAGTGAATTCTCTAACATTGAATTTCTAAGCACTTTATGTTTTATTACATTTGTCATAATAACCCTATGAAAGTGACACTTATCCCCTTGTTTTACAGATAAGGAAACTGAGGCACAGAGAGATTAAAGGGTTTTGCCCAAAGGTAGTAGGTGGTAGAGTTGGGATTTGAAGCCAGGCAGTCGGGAGTCCGTGCTTCTAATCGCTACTTGATGCTGGCATAGTATACTTAGATGCCCATGCTTCTTACTGCGTGCTACAATTGCATAGTAACAGCTAGCCTTTATCAGATGCCAGCTGTGTGTCAGCTTCTGGGTTACGGGTTACATGTTTATTATCTCATTTAAACCGCACAAAAATCCCATGAGGTGCATCTATAAAATATCAGTAATTATGCAGACCTCTTGTGGAGATTGAATAATATATATTACTAAATTATATTATTCTGTTTGTTAGTCTATAGATGAGGAGACTGAGATACAGAGGGGTTAGAGTTAAATAACTTGTACCAAGCGATACAACTGCACGCCTAGTGAATGAGCACAAAGATAAATGACAGTAGGGAGAATTTGAGAGGAGAACTAACATGTATTGAGTGCCTTTCATTTTTTTCAGTAGGAAATGTTCCCCCAACATTCTATTATGAAAATTTTTAAACATACTGCAAAGTTAAAGATTATTACCATAAGCAACCATATACTCACTACCAGGCTTCAGCCATGAATATTTTACTGTGTCTCCTTCCTGTCCTTCTACCCAATCATCTGTCCATAATATTTTGTGATGCAGCCCCCCTGGGGTATTTCAGCATGTTCTATCAGTACATAGAGGTAATTACTTGTTTGCAGTTTTTTTTTTCTTTTGAGATAAGGAGTGTGCATTTCATTGTTGTTAAATTTTAACTGTACATTTGCTTGGTTTTGACAGATGCACACACCTGTAGAACCCGAGCTCCTACCTCGATATTATCAGTATCCAGAAGGTTACCTCATGTCCCTTCCCAGTCAGTGCCCACTGCTACCTTCCAGAGGAGTAGCTACTATTTTTATGTTGTATATTGATATGCTATCTTGTTTGCAGAGAATTTAAGGTGACTCACTTAAGTCCATAAAGCAAGAAAACATAAATGAGAGATATGTGGGGAAAAGGAGCTAAGGTAGGAATATTAAGTGGAACCAGGAGAGCACCAATGATATTCTAAGAACTTTTATAATCAATATAGTAATGCATACTTATTTCCATTTTATAGATGGATAGGCTAAAAACTGTACAGTTAATAAGTAATTGGGGCATTTTTATTCCAAAGTCCATACTTTGTCTACATTAGCCCCAAAGAGCAAGACAGTAGGTAAAATAAAAGCTTATTTTAAATCCGAATATGGTTTCCAATAATATGTCCTCAAGTATCTGTAAAATTGTGTTATCTCATCTTTTCAGCACTTTGGCCATGGGAGATGACAAGGCAGGGGCACTAAAATAGTCCTGCAGTTCTTGTAAAGCATATTAAGGTCAAGGCTTTGAGTTATCCTGTCTGGCCCTAGAGACAGGATTTCATGTCTTCAGTTGGAGAAAAACGCAACTCTTAGGACTCCTGATAAGAGTGAGAAGTCTTGAAATGGTCCTATTGACTGTTAAATAGGGTCATAGCAATACTAGCAAGGAAGCATCTTACACATTACTCTTGGTAGGAACTTTTGGCTTTGACTTTGAGTTCATTTGCTGTGTTAGGAAAAGTAATGATGATATTTGGTAAGAGAATTATAAATCTCTAACAGGGGACATGAGAAATCTGATACCTTCTGCATTGTATGTTGTCTCCTTTATAATAATAGATTAGATGTACAAAAAAAGAGTGAGGAAGAATTCAAGATTATATTGAGATTTCTTATTTGAAATGCCAGAAAAAGCTTTGGGGCCTGTCATATAGTAGGTAGGTTGTCACAGGGCTCCTGGATAAAGTTAGGAGAGACTTTGAAAAAGAAAGGAAGGTGGGCATGTTAAATTGCTACCTACTTGGCAATAGAAACCAGAAGGATTTTCTGGATTGTAGCCCCCTGCATGGTGAGTGATACCTGCGTTCCACTCTTTTGGGCCAGGAGGCACCAAGACATGTTCGTGCATCTTAGTTATGACACTGTGGCGATGGAGAAAGGAAACCCAGGGGCTGCACCTGTGGAGACCCAAAGCAGTGAAGCTGGAAACCACTGGACATGAGGGGGGCACGGGACAGTTCTCCTCTGCCGTCTGCCTGTCTCCCCTGCTCCATCTCTGCTCCCCCACATTTCTCACTTCGCACCCCACCCCCTACTCGTTGGATCCCATACTCAAACCTTGCAAAGTGAACACTTCCTGGTCTTCCTGGCCTTTTACCTTGTGCCTCTGATCCTCTGGGGGTTAGATAAAGAGACGCACAGCCAGTTCACCTGTAGAAAGATCCACATTAATGGTGACGACCAACGATAAAGATTAGTTCCTCTTCCTTAGGTAGTGACACACTTATCTTGAATAGACTGCTTTGCTTGAAGAAAAAAAGTTTTTTATTATTAAAAGCCATTATTTCTTAAGGTAGGTAATCTGAAAAATGTAGGATAGCGTAATAAAGATAACTGAGATTTCAGTGATATCTTGATAGTATTCCTTTTAGGCATTTATTTAGAAATTGTTTATATACAGTGTAAAGCCATATTATATATACATTTTGTATATCACTTTTAGGATATTTATATATTTACTTATGTATCATGTCCTATAAAATGTATTATTCTAAATATTATTCTGTATCCTAAATTATTCATGAGCACAATTTTAAATTGGTTTGGATGTTCTGTCTCTTGTGTAAATAGTTTCTATTTTTAGCTTACCTATTTTGTTAAATTTGAAGTGAGTTTCTTATTAATAGCATATAGTTGGGTTGTATTTTTATTTCACTTTGAAAATCTCTGCCTTTTAATTGGTTTATTTAGACCATTTGTATTTAAGGTAACTACTGATGTATGAGGGCCTTAATTTCCCATTTTATGATTTGTTTGTTTCTTGCTTCTTTTTTCATACCTTTCTCTTGGTTACTTGAACACTGGGGAGGTTATCTTGACATTTTAATAGTGTTTTTGAGTGTGTCTCTTTGTATCATTTTCTTAGTGGTTGCTCTGGTATTATAGTATACACATGTGACTTATTATAGTATACTGTTATCAACATTTTGCCACTTTGAGTGAAACGTGGAAGCCTTGCCTTCGTCTAGGTCAGAAGTTCTCAACCTGTGGGTTGTGACCCCTTTGGACTGTATTAAAGGTTTGCAGCATTAGGAAGGTTGAGAACCACTGATCTAGATCCTTTCTCCCTTTTATATATAACTGTCTTAACTGTCAGATGGTGCTATGGTTTTTGTTCAGTGTTAAAATATAATTTCTAAAATTCATGAGAAGAATGAGCCATTGTATGTACTCATATTTCTGACTTTTCTATTGTCCGTTATTGCTTCTTGACGCTTCAGTATTTTTTCCATCATTTCCATTGTGTTCGAAGACCTTCCTTTAACCATAAAAATGTTGTGCCACTTCCTTCTGGCCTCCGTGGTTTTATATAAGAATCCTCTTGTCATTTGAATTGGTATCCCCTTTTAGGGAGTGTGCTGTTTTTTTCTCCTTTTAAGAGTTTGTCTTTAATTTTTAGAAATTTAATTTTGATGTATCTCAGTGGATTTATTTGAGTTTATCCTATTTAAGATTTAAATCTCTGTTTTAGTAGGCAGTCACCCTGTTTCGGTTTGCACATGGGTTGGGATCTACTTTGTGGTTCTAATGACAATTTACTTTTCAGAGCCTTTTCAGTGCTCTTTGGTCTGCTTGGTTAATCTGGTGCTCCTGTGATCCCTGTTGGTATTGAGTGAGTCGGTAAGGAGTCTCCCAGGCCATTCTGCCTGGTATCCCTACATTGGGGAGGGAGCCTCTGTCCTGCTGGGATGAAGAATACTTCCTGGAGCCCTGCAGGAAGTCAAAGGGTCTTCCCAGATTGAACTATTTCCTTTGTTGGTGCTACCAGCTGGATTGGTATTGTCAGCAGAACTCCCTGACAATCCTAGGTTGCCTTTAGTTGCTAAACTGGGGATTGGGGAACATTGAGCCTGGGCCCCCTCCTTCTGTTTTGTGAGAGTGTAGTTCTAAGATGTTCTGTTGCTCTGTGTTCCTCCAGTCCTAGGATCCCTAACCATTTCACCTTCCTGTTTCTGTCTTCTTTGGTGGCTTCTTATGTTATTTCTAGGGTTTATAGTTGAACTTCTAAGGAGGTGGGGGAAGAAATGGGTTTATACCATCTTTTCTGGACCCTGAGGGTGTTCTGCTTAATCATTTATCTTTTGTATGATGGACTATTTTAAATGGTGAGTATTTTAGATGCAGGGTTGTGGAAGGAGGCCTTCCAATAGCCTTGATATCCGAAAGGCTTTCTAACTCCGCAGACCCATGAGCTTGGGCCTGTTTGGCTGCCTAGTACAGGCTGTTACTCATCTGTCTTCTGCTTGCTGGGCTGGTAATGTCAGTTCTTCATATCTGCTTTAAATGCGGACTTTCCTTGTTGTTATGCTCACTGAATAATGCAGTAGTTTGACATATTTTAGCACAGTTAAAACAGATGAACCCTGTTGTAGGGTTTTCTTTTATCTTTTTGGTCAATATTGTTTTCCTTTTGGGAAGGATTTTATTTTGTATTCAGCCATGCAAATTGCATTTAATTTAACTTAACTATGAGATATTTAATGTTTTATGTGAGCATTTCTATTTTGTGGCTGCAAAACAATGACCATGTTTTTCATAAATTAGTGTGAAGAAAGTTTTTTACATGTTCCAGTTGTGAATGAGGACTTTGAGGTCATTATAGTTCTTCCACAATAAATGAGTGCCTTTAAAAAAAAATCAGAGTGAGAAATCTTTTATATTGGAAGCCATGGGTCATTTTGTATAGTTTACAATAATAGTTTTGCACAAATAATTTCAGGTTAAAATTGCATACTATTTATTCCCACCCATTTCCTTTATTGGCTGTGACACACAGGAATTACGCCCATTGCTTGACTAACCTTTCTGACCTTTTGTTACTTGGCTATAAATTGACTTGGGTCTTTTGCAAAAACACTGTCAGGGGGGAAAAATCTTTTTGTTAGAACTCAGCCAATTCCTGCTTCAGTGCAGAACAGTTTGTTCTCCTGAAGAAATGAGCCAGTTCAGTGAACAGAAAAACATAGCTATAAACTGGCATCGTCAAAAAGTGCAAAAGCGCCTGCCCACATTCATTCCACAAAGGAGGGAGCTTTATAAAAGAATGAGGCTTTGGGGGAAAGAAATACAGTTTTGAACTCCACAGGCTTTAGGTGAATGTAATTGACCAGCTAGAGTGAATCGTAAGCATGTAAAAAGAGGTTGTTTTTCTTCCTAAGCCCTGGGCAGTCACCAACATTTCAACATTTTTAATGGGAACACGGTAGAATTCTCCTAGACTTCCCTCACAGCCCTTGCAGACCCTGTTGTGGGAGATATCCCCTCCATTTCACCCGGTCTTCCTACAAGGGTGGAAGCTGCTTTTGTTCAATAAGGCAAGCATTTATTTCCCAAGTGACTGCTTTGTATGAGACTGAGTGTTTGTCCATCCCTCAAAGAAGACATTAGTCAGTGAATTACAAGATAGCATGAGAGACTGTTATAAGACAGTGTGGCAGATATAGTCATAGAAAAATACATGTGACATAGTCAGTACTTGACAAACTCTATCACAGAAGTGGGGGCATTTGAGGGAGGTTTGAAGACCATCTGGGAGTTTTCCAAATGGATGAATAAAAGATTACTCTGGGCCAAGAGAGGAGCACGCGTAAAGTTGAAGACTGATGACCCAGCGTGGGGTTTCAGGCACTGTAAATGGAATTATGCTGGGGTGTAAAGTGTGAGGAGGGAAAGGAATGAGGGAGAGTGAAACTGGAGATGGTGTGGAGTGGGTACGGTGGGTCTCAAATACCACATGAAGTGGTTTGGAATTGATACTGTAGGCCAGGGGAGCTTGAGAATGACTGAGACAGAGCTGGGATGGGAAGACATAGGTTTCTAAGAAGCCCTGAGCAGACCGGGTGTGATGGCTCATACGTGTAATCCCAGCACTCTGGGAGGCTGAGGTGGGTGGATTGCTTGAGCTCAGGAGTTTGAGACCAGCCTGAGCAAGAACAAGATCCCGTCTCTACTAAAAAAAAAAAAGAAAGAAAAGAAAAAGAAAATCTGAGGCAAGAAGATTGATTGAGCCTAGGAGTTGGAGGTTGCTTTGAGCTATTATGACCCCATGGTACTCTACCCGGGGCGACAGCTTGAGACTGTGTCTCAAAAAAAAAAAAAGAAGAAGAAGAAAAAGAAGAAGCCTGGGGCTCAGAAAGGGGCAGGGATGTTGGTCTAAGAGGAGTACCCTGACACTGGCTGAGGTGGGTGGACTTTGTCTTACAGAGAATCACTGAAGACAAGGATCTGGGATTCAGAGGACCGTGGTGGGAGGGCACAGCAGAAGACACTGAAGTCACTGCAGCAGGCCACAGGCAAGGAGAGAGGGGCAGTGCTCAGAAACCTTCCTGGGGCCACCTTGCTGGTGGGGCAGTGTGGGGCAGAGGAAGGGACGAGGAGCCCGAGACTGCGGCTTGACTCTCAGCATCTCTCAGAGCCACTCCACACACAGTGAGCCTGATCCTGTCTGCATTCAGATGATTCCTATTGTACAAAAGACAAATGAGGTTGGGGAGGTTCAGTATTTTGCCCAAGGCCCAAGTGACCTGCAGTGAGAAGTAGCTGAATCAGGACTGGAATCCAGGTTCATCCGACTTCTAACGTAGTGACATGCCACCTTTGAATGGGACTTGCTGTAACTGAGCCAGCTGGTGCGGAGCAAGTCTCCAGGTATGTCTGTACTCTTTGTAAGAGTTCATGTATATAAATAATAGTGCTACTAAGACTTACATATTAGTATTAATGCTAATACAAATAATATTTTGAAAGACTGTTTTTCTTCTTATCATGTTACCCTATGGAAAACATCAGAAATATAATTTCATTTCCTATAATCTCACTGTTTTGGAAGAATTGGTTTGGGGGAAGGCACAAATTGGGCAAATAGTATAAATGAGTAAGTATGCTTAAAGAAATGTAACTTTTAGTGTTTAAGCGTGTACGTATAACAGCTCAGAATAACTGTTGGTTTCAGAAATTAGAGAACCTTTTAGGACTAACTTTAAGTTTATGTGATATTTTTACTAAATGCATGAATTTTTAAGGTAACTGCATGAAGAAGAGGCTTACTAAGCAAAAAATCATCTTCAGTCAAGCCCCAGACAAACAAATGACTCTGTGTAGCCTTCATTCTATAGTTAGGAGACCATGGAGCCCAGGGCTAGGGCCTTGGAGAGCAGACAGGAAAGAACCAAAACCACTCCTGGCCTCCCGTATATAGAAAGTTTGTTCTTGGTTAACGTTCTTGGTTAATGGATCATTCTCTAATTAGTTACTCAGGGAAAACACTGTCCCACTTGGGAGTGGAGCCGTGAGGTTCCAAAGGACTGCCGTCAGCTGTCTCTTCAGCATCTCATTTTCATGCTTCCTTTGCTTGATTCTCAAATTGGAGCCAGAAATAGTGGATGTTTTCAAAATAGAAAAATGCAGGAAATGCGGGGAAAGCATCAAAATCTTGAGTCTGTATTATTATTTTGTGGCATTGCTGGTAACAACTGCTGGTTTTTGAAGAAAAACTTAGTATGTGCTGTGGCTGAGCTGTAGAGTGGTAGCACGCTCCCCTGCCCAACAGTTGGGAGTATATATATCACAGGAAAAGCAAGCCCCCCCTGCTCTCCTCTGGTGGCTGCGGAGGGTAGAAGCCGTTATGTAACTGGGTGTGCTCATTAGTTCTGCTGTAAATTCACACAGCTGGCCTCTGCCGGTCCTTTGTTCACCTCTGTGTTAACTCTCTTGCTTCCTCGGTAGCCCATGGGGCCTGTTCCTGGCACATAGGAAATGCTGGAGATACAGAGCCCCAAACAGCCCCTGCAGTCCAGTCTCATGCAGCACCAGACAACTGAGCAGCTACAGCTGGTGCTGGAGCCATGGGGTGGGGGGTAGCACTGAGGGGCCCCCCAATTAAGCCCAGGGCCTCAGGCTGTGCTGGGAGGTCCTCAGCCTGTGAACATGCCTCCCTGCATCTCACTTTCCTCCCCTATGAAAAGGATTTATAATACACACTCCAAACTGTGGTGCCTTGCCTGGAACTGGCGCTCGGGGGGCATTTTGTAATATGCACTTGTCTGCTTGTCTCCTTTCCTCAGCTCCCAGCCTCAGCCCTACCTCATCTTTTTACTGAGAAACACACTCCTGTTTATGAATTTTCCCAACCGATTTCTACTAAACCTCACCTTTAGGTTCGTCCCTTTTTTTTTTTTTTTCTCTTAATGTTCTCACCTCTTTTTTTTTTTTTTTTTGAGACAGAGCCTCAAGCTGTCACCCTGGATAGAGTGCCGTGGCATCACAGCTCACAGCAACTTCCAATTCCTGGGCTCAAGTGAGTCTCTTGCCTCTGCCTCCCAAGTAGCTGGGACTACAGGCGCCCACCACAACGCCCGGCCGTTTTTTGGTTGCAGCCATCATTGTTGTTTGGCGGGTCCGGGCTGGATTCGAACCCGCCAGCTCAGGTGTACGTGGCTGGTGCCTTAGCCTGTTGAGCCACAGGCGCCGAGCTGGTTCGTCCCTTTCTTATTCATCCCTTTCTCTTTTTTCCTTCCTGCCCCCCAGGAATAAGTATCCAACTCCTTTCCACTTTTTCTGGGCCTCGGCATTCCAAGGATGACAGGAGAGGGAATGGGAGATAGCCTGAGAGGATAAGGATGGCAGTGCAGTCACAGCTCACAGATGACAGGCTTGGGAGCCCCAGGCTTTGACTACCCTGCAACAGTCCCCACGTCGTCTCCTCTTTCTTCAGTTTACCCAGAGCAGAAAAGAGAGTGTTTGCCTTCTCCCCGTCTACATCTCCACTCTGTTCTCTCTTCCTATAGCCCTTCTACTCTTAGCCAGGTTCCTCCTGGGCATCCCTTACAGGGTGTTGGGGTCACTTTTGGCTCCATTTGTATACTTGCAGGGGTGTGGAGAGTACTCCCAGAACACACTGCTGTCCCTCTCTCCTGCCTGTTTCATGGCTTCTCTTAGTCCCACATCCAGCCAGGGCTCAGTTTCTGACACATCTTCACCTAAAGCACTGGTTCTCAGCCAAGGTGCCCCCCAGGGGACCTTGGGGAATTTTTTGTTATCACCACCTGAGGAGAGTGGGGGGGTGTGTGGTATTCTACTGGCATCTAGTGGGTAAAGGTCAAGAATGTTGCTAAATGTCTACAATGCACAGGACAGCCCCCAGGACATGCAGTTATCTGGCCCTAAATGGCAATAATAATAAGGCTGAGAAACCCTGATCTAAGGGGCTTCCCAGGTGCACTGTTTGCCTGCTTTTGCCTGCTTCCATGTCTTGCGTACGAGCTTTTGTTCACCTCCAGAATTCCTCCTCTCGGTGGCTGGCTTCACCTTGCTGAGGCCTTCCTGCATCCCTCCTCTGGTCAGAGCTGACCCTCTCCCTCGGGTTTCTAAATGTTTGTGTCCATTCACTGCCATGCTTACCACCACTGCCTTCTGAGAGCCCCTCAGCAAGGCTGTTCTTTCTCTTTTGAGAGCAGAGTAAGAGCTTGATCATAATGAGGATGACTATCCAGATCCCTTCTTTCCAAGGCCTCAGACCTTGGCAACAGCAGAGTCAGTGGCACACAGTGGAATAAGCATAGGACTTGGAGTCAGGAGATTTGGTCAGGTGCCCAATCTTAATTTTTCAGCTCTGTGACAATTGACGTAAAGCTTCTCTGAACTTCAGCTTGCATGTAGGTAAGACAGATGATGTCTGTTTCCTAAGATTATTTGAGTTTGTGAGATGTTACCATAGAACCTGATACATAGTGGTCATTCAGATGTGGGTTGAATCTGGAAAATGAAGCCAAGCCTCCAGTGAGCCTGAGAAAAGGCAGTTAGCTCATAGAGGAAACAGAATTGTTACCCACTGTGTGGTAGTAGCAACCTTAATTCCAGATAGCCTGCTTCATCCTTGCACCTCAGGAGAACAAGTAGAAGCCCCACTAGTGCTGGGGCTGTAACCCGTCCTGTTCACCTGAGAAGGACTAGAATGTGCTGGTGCTTTTCCTAAGTCCACGGAGGCAGACTGCTGACTCCCCACTGTTTTATAGAGGAGGTATTTCTTTTGGAGCACTGGGACCCTGGAATTCTACCCTGCAGGTTGCGAGGTCTGCCCTTTACCTGGAGCAACCAGAAGTCAGCTGCTTTGTAAAGGGACTGCTGAAGCATGAGAGGAACACGGCATTCATTCACTCCCACAACTTTGGTATAGGGAGATGAGTGCAGAGGAAGTGGTATTACCTTTTGTTCAGGCATTGTAATATTATACATTTACCTTTTTCCACAGTGCTAAAAGGTTAGTGACAGTTGATCCCATGGGCAAAGGCAATTTTCATATACTCTTAGGGTTAGGATTATAAAAGTCATATAAATATTCAACTGTGGAAGTGCCAGCTAGTATTGGTCCGGAGAAGTTTACACTTCCTCCCTTTGCATAAGGTCTTATCTCAAGGACAGAATGGAAGTCTTTGCACGTCAGGGAAAGAGCTGATTCCATTTCTGGAGATAAGACTGAAAGGTCCTAAGGCCTGTAGAAATGTCATAGGTCTTCAGTCTGTCAGTGCCAACAGAATAGTACCTGAGTGGTTCATGGGCCAGAAGTTGGGATGGATTGTGTGTGATCATTAGACATCGGTGTCCACAGGGTCCACACGGCGAGCGGGTGAGCGGCAGCCTCTGTGACCGGCTTCTCTCCTCACGCGTTCGCCTCTAGGGCATCTCACTCCACAGCTCAGGACTTTGCTCTCTACTCTGATATACTGTTGTGTACTCTTCACCCTTACAGGAAGTTCGTGTTTTATTGCCAGCCAGATGTGCTGCAGGTTAAGAATATAGACTCTGGAATCAAGAATACCTGGCTTTGAATCCCAGCTGTTGCCTGCTTGTGCAACTGAGTCAAGTTACTTAGCCATTTAAAGCCTTAGTTTCCCAACTTGGGAAACTGGGTTGTTACTTAGCTCATAGGGTTATTGAAAGGAGAAAATAAATGTAAAGCAGTTGGCACAGGGCTTGGCACATGGTAGTTTTATTTGGGCAGTGCCAGTAGTGGCTGTCATGTTCCTTGAGGGCAGGGACGCTGTGACCTTGAGCTATTCCTGCTCCCACCGTATTTCTCAGCATGGAGCTGAGCATCTAGTGGCCCTCAAATTTTTTTTTATCTGAAATAAGTGACAGATACATACATGTACACACACAAACACATTCAGAGGATAATCTGACAGTGACAATAATTTGAAAGACTCCAGAGGTCATATTTTAAAAGAGTTGAGTTCATTTCTAGAAATTTAATACGTAAGAGGGATCTAAGATAGGACTGTCTATACCCTTTATAGTAAGTTAGATCATTGAGAGGAAAGCATCTAAACTACATCATCTCAGGTAAAATAACTTTACCTGACTACAACTGACTGTCACAGCCTCTGCCTTCTGGTGGATCGGCGTGAGAACAGCCTGTGATGGTGTTTCCCTGTATCTTTCCAAGCTAAGCCTGGTATCCTCAACGTTACCCATTTCCCCTTATACACAGTTCCAAGACATGCTTCTCCTTGAGTTTCCCTCCAAGAGAAGTTGTCTCTGTATAAGAATAAACGTTCCTCTTTGTTAAATGATAAAACTAGTGTCACTCAAAGTATATTTAATTTTTTGCCCTTGATACTAGGAATCTCAAGGTTAAATTCAGTGCCAGGTGAAGGTGGAGGACATTCTAATTGTCCTCCTTCCCACAATATTCTCTTCTCTCTCCCTGCTCCCTTTCTTAGCAAACAGGCAGTATTTGTTTTTTGTCTTCATAGAGAGAGATTGGTCCCACCCCCAGCTCCAGGGGTGGATCTCAGTTGTTTAAACCCAATCAGGTAACCCCACTCCTATGCAACAGTTATTGCATAGTGATAAGCATGGTGGCAGCCACACGAAGAGGGTTAGTTCCTGGCTGGGCCTGTGACCCAGGTCAAGCCATGACAGTGTCTGCTGAGGACCTCAGAATTTTCTTGTAGGCCTCTCCCAGATTAGTCCTCTCTGTTCTTCTGGATATTTGGGGCCATGAAGCCTGGGACTTCTGGAGCTATGTTGCCATGATTGTAGGAAGCTACCCTTACAGCATGGTTAAAGAAGTAGAAAGAAAACAGCCCCTCGTCAGCACAGTGCAACTGAATCAACCTGTAGCCACCTAGCCTCTGAACTTTGCATTTACTTGTGCCAGAAACCCCCTTTATCATGTAGGTCACTGTGAGTTGGGTTTCTTACTTGTACCTTGGAATGCAAATTGCGCTTGGTAGAAACATTTCCTTCTACTCTTGTGTGTATTAGTGATTCTAACCTGTGGGCCAAGCTCCTTGGAGGAGGAGGAATGGGAATTGGAAGGCCTCTGTTTTGGCAAGGTATGAATTGCTTATGTGAATGTATTTCTGCAAATTAAAGAAATTCCTTGCTATATGTATTAATATTTTTCAAATTTATCTTGCTGGTTGGATGAGTGAAATATAAATTTAGGTAAAACTACTGAATTTATAGGTTTTTGTCACACATTTTTCATAATGAACAGATGTTAAAAGCACTGTGTAAATTTTTCCAAAAGGAATTTTTTGCTGGGAAATTTTGACACGAGAAGGAAGCCATTGCTTAGACAGACGGTCCCTCTCCCTGTCCCTCCTCTCTTCCCTCCTCTGCCTTCCTATCTTTCTCTCTCTCTCTAAATCCTTTATCACCCTGTTTTCCTTCTATTTAGTTTTATTATGTAAACTTTGTTAGAAATAGTAAAGATATAAATTCTGGTTAATTTTATTTATATGGCTACATTAAGATTCATCTTAACTTTTCAGGCCCTGTGTCTAAGAGTTCTACACACATGCAAACAAATATTAGATATCGCGTGCTTTAGTATTAAGGGGCATAAATTAAAGTTCAGCCCCCATGCAACAAATTGGGTGATAGATGGAACCCTTGCAATTTTTGAGCCTTGTTTTTGCTGTGATAAAGAAACTGCAGGTAAGCTCTTGTAGTTGATGTGTTTGCACTTTGCCCTCAGTATGGCTAAGTGATACAGTGCTGAGCCCTTACCTCAGAGATCTTAGCTTATTAGAGAGAAGAGATATGCATGCCAGATACTATATATAAGGCAGGGTTATTTTTATAGTGGAATATATCAGTAGACATTCTGGAACCTCTTTCTTAGAATTACTGTACTAGAAAAGCATTTTGGAACTTTGTGTTTAATAAATGTTGATCACTGTTACTATGAAATATGCTGTTTGCTATAAAACATAATGCTCAAGCCCAGTCACATTGGCTCACACCTGTGATCCTAGCACTCTGGGAGGCTGTGGCCAAAAGATCCCTTGAGCTCAGGAGTTCAAGATCAGCCTAAACAAGAGTGAGACCCTGTTTCTACTAAAAATAGGAAAACTAGCCGAGTGTTATGGCACATATCTGTAGTCACAGCTACTCAGGAGGCTGAGGCAAGAGGATCTCTTGAGCCTTAAGAGTTTGAGGTTGCTATGACCTATGATGCCACAGCACTCTATGCAGAGTGATAGAGTGAGAGACTGTCTCAAAAAAAAAAAAAAAAAAAACAAAAAACAAAAACTCCATAGTGCTCGAATCCCTTTTCCTTACCTTTTCTGTTCTACCACTGATTTCTTGATCAATAATTCTTGTTTTGTTTTTTTTTTGGTTGTTTTTTTTTTTTTTTTTAGCAATGCATAATTGCTTTTGCCATAGAATCACAATTTTGGCATTCTCCCTGGTCATGCACACATGCATGTACACACACACAGAGATTTGCTCCATGTGAACCATTATGATAGCTCAACATTACAACTATGTCTTATAGAAAAGAGGTTGCCTGCTGGTTCTGCATGGGTATAAGTAAGTGAGCTGAAGCCTGTTTACTTTTTCCTTACTAAAGTATAGCTGAGTGCAAATGAGAGGGACTTAACCATAAGGACAACTTGGAACTGTCTCCCAGTTTGTTCAAAACAAAACCAAAGAAACTTACCAACTCTGGTATTTCATGTCAGCAGTCACAAAGGCTCACTGAGCTCCCCAATAGTTGCCTGGCCCTGCGTGCTGCTTCTGAAATGCCAGTGGGAAGGCCAGGCCAAGCAGCCAGCTGGCTGTGGAGCCCTTATTCTGAGACTGTGCTGCCACTTTCTTGTGACACTAGAGTCGAAAGCAAAGAGGCTTGCTGCCAGTAACCCAAAGGGCTGTATTCAAGCAGTGACCTATTTTTACACTGTAATTGGGTTGGGTTTCTCTTTTTCTCTCATGAGGCGGTAATCTCACATTCTTTTTAGTACTTGAGAAGCCAGCTCCCTGTTACCTCTTTGGCTTGTGTGTTTTTCAGTTTAACCTAGGTCACTCTTAACTGAGGAAAGTAGTATCTACCCCCTTTCCCCGATTGGAGAGGGGAAGCTTTTTTGTGCATGTAAGATAGAGGGGTAGGAAAACATGAACCAAGTGAGGACATATGGCTTCTGAGGGAGAACAAAACCAGGTAGAGGAAGGTGTTTGGGATTACGGGCCCACCATTCTGCTTTTTCAAATCTTGGTCTTAAATATCAACTATTTACTTAGCTTAGTCACCAGATCATGCCTGTGCAGCATACGCACTGGGTAGTAGAGACGGTGACAAAAGGCACAGCTATTCCTCAGCCCAGCATCTTGCTTGTGCCCACTGTTACGATGCTATGACCCCCGTGTGACAAGAGAGCTAGGTCCAGAGCGAGGCGGCTGGAGGTTGCCAGAGACAGGTCACTAAGAAGGGTGTCAGAGGGATTCCTGCTAGGCTGCCAGCCAGACTGCGTGCTTCCTGGTGCTCTTCACCCCAGCCTGTCCCACCTCCATCAGACCAGTGCTTGGTCTGCAGTGGTTTTGGTTTTGGTTTTTTTTTTTAGTTTTCACTTAGGTGTGTGCTGGGTGTAGTGGGCAGCAGTCAGGTTCTTCAGGTGTGTTTCTCCTGGATTTTATGTTTCTCAAGTTTCATTTATCTCAAAACTTTCATAATGACCCACATATAACAGCCTTCCTAGGACTTCTGGTATCAAAGGGAGAAATAATAGCAGGCACTCGATACAAAGGGATGTAATGACTAAATGAGCACTAAGACTAGCCTAGAATAAGTTTCTCTCGACTCTGTCATGGTTTGGGCTTTATATTTTGAGAAATACTGATATATATCAAGATTCTTCCTTGATTAAAAGACAGTTCTGTACACCAGAGGGTGCTGTGATTCAATTTTCCGGTCTTTATTACTTTTCCATTTCTATGGTTGTATGTTACTTGATTTGTTTAAGGATTAGCCACTTGAGAATTTGCCCTCAGCAAAGAATTGTTGAAGGCCTGGACACACCCTACCCGTTTGCTGCTTTCCTAGCTTAACAGAAGACTTCAGAATTGTCTATACCACGTGCTCCCTGAGTTTCCGTTGCTGTATACTCGTTCTTAACCACTGAACTCTTTGAAACCAGACAACTTTTCGTATGCTGCAGCTTAAGTCTATTTTAATATTCTTTCTTTGTTGGAAATGGAGACCATCTGGTCACCATCATCTGTGTAATAACAATGATTGAAGATAGTTATTAAGTCACCCTTCAGTCTTTTCTCTTGTCTAGGCAAAATTGTCTTTGTTTCTGTGGCCATTCCCCATAAATCTCATTTTCCATCCCTTTAATCATCTTGGTAGCTTTCTTTGAAAACTACATCAAAGGCACAGTTTTAGTGCTTCTATTCTGGTGGGGTCTGGGCTGTCAACATTTAATGGATACAGAATGTGGTTGCTTTAACCACCCAGTTTCCATAGCCAGTTCCTACATCTCCAAGCCAATTGCAATCCACTAAACTTTATAGGGGCTACTTCACCATCTCTTCATTGTATCAGTAAGCTATTGATTTGTCTTAAAATACTAAGTTTAGCTTGTGAGTAATTCTAGATATTGGCTGATAAACTTTTATAGCCTAGTTTGTTGTATTTGAGATCATTTTCTGAGCTGTCTGATTATAAGTGGGTATGTTATCACTTATCAAAGGATAATCTGAGTTTTTCTGTTTTTTATTCACTCATTTGTTAATTCAGCACCTCTCAGTACCTACTAAGTATGTCTGGCTCTGTGCTAAGGATTGAGGACTCAGAGATGAACAAAACATGGGACATAACTTCAGTGAGCTCACAATTTGGACGGAAAGTCAGATACATACATACACACAGAATTACACAGTGGGGTGTGCTGTGAAAGGTGGGTGAAGTACATTGGGAGTTTAGAAAGGCTTCACTCTTGAACTGGGTCTGAGCATGAATTGGTCTTCAGGTGAGAAAGGGTTAAAGAAAAGTCTAGTGAAGGGACTCTAGTACATATGAGGGCAAGGAGGTCCCAGGGAGCCAAGTGTGGCCAGTCAACGGACTTGAGTGGCCGGAGAGGCAGGCAGATGCTAGACTGTAAAAAACTGCTGGTGTCAAGCCAAGAAGTGTCCAAGAGAAACATGAGGTGAACGGTATGTCACTTAAAATATTCTAGGAGACACATTTCAAATAGTGAAAGTAAACAAGTCAAAAAATGAGCTATCAAGCCATGAAAAGCTATGGAAGGAACTTAAATGCACATTACTAAATGAAAAACTAAGCTCATCAAAAAGGCTACATACTGTATAATTCCAACTTTATGACTCTGGAGAGGGCAAAACTGTAGAGGCAGTAAAAAAAGTCAGTGGCTGCCAGGGAGGGGTTAGGGAGAACAAAGGATTTTTGGAGCAATGAGACAGTTGTGTACACCATAACAGTGGATATATGTCATTGTAAATCTGTCCAAACTCATAGAACATACGACACAAAACATGAGCCCTCGTGTAAATAAACTGTGGACTTGGGGTGATAATGACGTGTCAGTGCAGGTGCGTCAGTGGCACCGAAGGCACCGTTCTGGGAGTGGGTGTGGATGATGGGATAGGCATGTGTGGGGGCAGGGGCATGTGGGAAATAGCTGTACCTTCTGCTCAGTTTTGCAGTGAGCTTAAAACTGCACAACTAAATAAGTCGAATCCATTTTAATATTTTATTTAACCCAATTTATCAGAAATACTAATATTTTAGCACCTGATTAAAAAGTACTTTACTTTTTAGAAGATATTTTGCCTTTCGGGGGTACTAAGTCATTGAAATCTGGTCTGTGTTTTATACTTCTAGCACATCTCAATCCGCACTGTACATTTCAGAGATTCAGTAGTCACATAAGTACCCATGGCTTGTGGCTGCTGTGTTGGACAAACTTGGGCTTGCCTGACTCAAAAGCCTTAGTTCTCAACCACACTGCTCTGCTGCTCCCTAAGCTCAAGGAAAAGAGCTTGTAGATAATCGTTTACTATCACGATGTTGGCCATTGCTCTCTACACTGCCTGGTGGCTCTAGTTGGGAGCATATAGGGTAGTGCTGTCCAACAGAAATATAACGGGAGCCACATGTGTGATTTTAAATGTACTGGAGGCCACATTAAAAAAGTAAAAGGAAATAGGAAAAATTAATTTAAGAATATATTTAACCCATTATATCCAAACTATTGTTTCAGCATGTATTCATTATTAAATCATTAACGAAGACAAATAGACCAGTCAACTAGAATGGAGAGCCCAGTAATAAACCCTCACACATGTGGTCAAATTATTTTTGACAGCAGTGCCAAGACTTTTTAATGGGAAAATGATAGTCTTTTCAAGAATTAGTGCTGGAAAAACTGGCTATTCACATGAAAAATAATGAAGTTGAGCCCTTACCCTACATCATATATAAAAATTAACTCAACAGGAATCAAAGACCTAAATGAAACAGTTGAGAGTATAAAATGCTTAAAAGAAAACATGGGATAAAAACTTCATGACTTTGGGTTAGGCAATGATTTTTTAAGTATGACACCAAAAACATGGGCAATAAAAGAAAAAATAGATAAATTGGACCATATTAAAATTTAAACTTCTGGGCATCAAAGGACACATTGAAAAGTGCGAAAAAGCAGCCTGTGGAATGACAGAAAGTATTTGTAAACTATATATCTAATAAGGGATTAATTTCTAGAATATAACCATTTCTACAGCTCAAGAAGAGCCGAAAAGAAACTCCCCAAACAACCTGATTAAAATTGCCAAAGAACTTGAGTTGACATTTCTCCAAAGAAGATATACAAATGGACCATCCATAAGCACATGAAAAATCTCAACATTCCCATAATTAGAGCAATACAAATCAAAACCACAGTGAGATACCGCCTTATACCCATTAGGATGGCTACTCTAAAAATAATACAAGTGTTGGCATGGATGTGGAGAAATTGGAACCTTTGTACACTGTTGGTGAGAATGTGAAATGGTGCAGTCACTATGGAAAACAAGGATGGAGGTTCCTCAAGAAACGAAAAATAGAATTACCACATGATCCAGCAGTTCCACTTCTGGGTATATATCCAAAAGAATTGATAGCAGGGACTCAAAGAGATATTTATACATCCACGTTCATAGCACCACTATTCAGAATAGCCAAAAGCAAACCAAATGTCCATTGATATATGAACAGATAAAGTTATTCCACTTCAAAAAGGAAGAAAATTCTGATATGTGCTGCAACATGGATGAACCTTGACATTTTTCTACGTTAAATAAACCAGTTATGCAAAGGCAAATGCTGTATAATTCCACTTATATAAAATAGCTAGGGTAGTCAAATTCAGAGACAGAAGGCAGAATGGTATTTGCTGGGGGGAGACGGAATGGGGAGTTAGGGTTTTAATCCAATCCTGTGTCAGAAAATGTCTGACACATTTTTCGTGGTTCTTGTATTTGCTTGCCTACTCTGCTGGAGAAAAAGTGCACACACACCTTTCTTATAGGAGAAATCTCATCACTCAGCTTGTGAGCAATGTGAGGAACGGAAATTCAAGAAAAGAGAAGACGGCCATCATCTTCTGACACCAAGGAAAGGCTAAATGGGAAGATCCATTTTATAATGCAAAGTGAAAACAGATCAACAAAGGACTGCATGGTTTGCAGCAGAAGAAATGAGAAAGATAGAAGGAGAGAAGCCGTTTTCTACAGTGAGACACGAAAGAGGAAGCCTGGACTTCATCCTGGAGATTGCTTGAAGAAGTGTCATACTCAGAACAAATATAAACAAAAATAAACAAACACTTTATTTTATGTAACCTAAAATAGATAATGAAATCATGTGAGTTTCTTTTTATGTTTTTCTCTTCTAAAACTGTAGGACAGTAACAAGTAATCCACCAACCTCTTTCCTGCCTCAAATAAGTAAAAGCTGGGGAGTATGCAGGTGGTGGAAAAATTGGGATTGGAAAGAGTTACTAGGTACAGAGTTTCATTGTAGCAAGATGAAGAGAGTTCTGGAGATGGACAGTGGTGATCCTTGCACAACAATGTGAGTGTACTTAATGACACTGGTCACTTAAAAATTATTGAGATGGTAAATTTTATTTGTGCTTTACCACAATTTTTAAAAACCCCTACCTCAACAAATACATAATTACTTCCAAGACCATTAACATATCATATGGGAAAAGAAAAAGAAAGAAGGGAGATGTGAATAAAGGGAACTAGGAAAAATAATAAAATACTAAAAAAAAGCATGTTGACTCAAAAAGGTAACAAAAAGGTGATTTAAAACATATGGGACAGAAGGGAACACCTATACACAGCTGGTAGGATCATAAACTAATACAGCCTCTATGGAAAGAAGTATGAAGAATCCTTAAAGAGCTGAAAGTAGACCTTCCATTTGATCCTGCAATACCATTACCAGGTATTGAAGAAAAAAAATCATTTTACCATAAGAACATTTGTACTAGGATGTTAATTTCAGTTCAATTCACAATCAACCAAAGTACCATCAACATATGAATGGATTAATACACTGTGATATATGTATACCATGGAATACTATTCAGCCAAAAAAACTTGGAGACTTTACGTCTTTTGTATTTACCTGGATGGAGTTGAAGTACCTTCTTTTTATTTATTTATTTATTTTTGGTTGAGACCGAGTCTCATCATATTGCCTGAGCGGAGTGCAGTGGCATCATCGCAACTCACTGTAACCTCAGACTCCTGCTGCCTCACCTCCCAAATCGCTGGGATTACAGCACTCACCATGGCGCCTGGCTGGGGATCTTTTGGTTGTTGTTGAGTTGGGGTCTCACTCTCGCTCAGACAAGTCTCAAACTCCTGAGTCCAGCAATCCTCCCACCTCAGCCCCCCACAGTCCTGGGATTATAGGCGTGAGCCACCACCCCTGGCTTGAAGCACATCTTCTAGTAAAGTATACAGGAGTAGAAAAGCAACTGTCCAATGTACTCAGTACTAATATGAAACCAACAGATACACAACTGCATGACCACAGGAGAAAAAAACATAAATTCATATGGGAGGCTCAAGGGAGGAGGGAAAGAGGAAAGAGGGGCTGATTGGTTAGCTCACATCTAAGGTACACAGTGTGAGGGTGTACGGCACACCCCCTGGGGGAAGGACTCAGTTACAACTTGAGCTTTACCTAAGAAACGTAACAATGTAACCGAATCATTTGCTGCACCCTCAGGTTAATCTGAAACTTAAAAAAGACCACGAGAGGGAAACGGGGCGTGGCCGGCCCTCACCCGCCACACGGCCCAAGTTCGTGGGGAACGGGTGCTAAACCATTCGTAGACCGCCTCCTTCTGGGTCGGGGTTTCGTACGTAGCAGGCAGCTCCCTCCCTGCGATCTGTTGAAAGTCAGCCCTCCACACGAGGGTTTGTCCCGGCGCTGCGAGCGCCCTCGGTCAGACCGTCCGCGGTCCTTCCCTCTCCCGCCCGCGGGCGTCGGGAAACGCGGGTGGGCGGCGGCAGCGGAGCGCGAACCGGGGACGGGGACGGGGTGGGTGATGCCACGCGGCGCCTCCGCCACGCCGGCCCGCCTTCCCCGAGCTCGGGACCCGCCTCCTCCCCGCGCCCCCACCCAGGTTGGGGGAGGCTCCAGTGGGGAGCGGCGGTGTCTACCGGGTTCCAGGGGTCCGTGGCCGCCCCTTGTCCCGGGGGTGGTGGTCCCACCCCGCTCTCCCAAAAAATAAAAAATATAAACTTGTGGCTCAGTGGGTAGAGCGCCGGCCCCATATACCGAGGGTGGCAGGTTCAAACCTGGCCCCGGCCAAACTGCAACAAAAATAGCCGGGCGTTGTGGCGGGCGCCTGTAGTCCCAGCTGCGCGGGAGGCTGAGGCAAGAGAATCGCCTAAGCCCGGGAGTTGGAGGTTGCTGTGAGCTGTGTGCACCACTGTACTCTACTGAGGGCGAGAAAATGAGACTCTGTCTCTACAAAAATAAGAAACGCAAAGTTTGCCTCATCGTCCAAGATGGCTGCTGGGGCCCTAGCCATCCTGTCCACATTATCCCATTATAATACATAGAGAAAAAAGGGAAAATAAATATAAATAAAATATAAATTAACTAAAATAAAAATCTAGTTGGACATGGTGTTGGGAGCCTGTAGTCCCAACTACTTGGGGAGGTTGAAGCAAGAGGATCCCTGAGCCCAAGAGTTTGAAGTTGCTGTGAGCTATGGTGCCATGGCCCTCCACCCAGGGCACAGAGTGAGACTTTGTCTAAAAAAAAAAAAGTAATAAATACACTTGAAAACTTGTTCCGCCTCTGTTTTAAATAAAGAACTATGTTTTATTATAAAATTTTTAATGAGGTGTTTTGCATTCCTATTCATATTAAGTCTTCAAATCCAGTGTGTATTTTATCCTGAAAGCACATCTCAATTTGGAACAGCCAGGACCCCTACATGCTGAATAGCCACTCTACTGGCTGCAGTGTTAGACTGCACAGGTCTAGAATCTTCTAATCAGTGTAAAAAGATAGCAGAAAGTCTTTGGAGCAAGAAGGGACATGAACAGATTTGTTGTTTAGGATGTTAGCTCGTTGGTAATGTGGGAAGTAGGAGAAAGAACTGAAAACTGGGAGCATGGAGTATTGTGATTGGACTCCAAGCCAAAACAGACAGTGACTGAATTATGGAAAAAGGCACCAGGATGATGATGCTGGGCATCATTTATGATGTACTTGTTATGTGTCAGGCATAGTGTTAACCCTTCATACCCATTGTCATTCTTGAGACAACCCCAAGAGGAAGCTGTCATCTCTATTTACAGAGGAGGAGATAGTGACATGGCTGTCCTAGCACCATGCCCAGGGTTGCAGAGCTTAGAGGTAGTAGGATCCAGGACGCGAACCGGGCTTGTCTGGCTCCACAGGTTAAGTCCTTAACTGTTAGACTGTGTCTCACAAGGATGGAGATAACAGGTCAGATTTAAAACTACATTCTTAGATTTATGGGATTTGATGGCAGACAAATAAGGGGAAGAAGGGAGAGGGCAACATTAAAAAATGCAGGAGTGATCTGGGGAATCTCTGCCAGGAAATCTGGGTAGATGGTGCAGTGGACTGAATGTTTGTGTTTCCCTAAGATTGATGCTGAAACTGTATATGGGATTATATTGGGAGGTGAGGGCTTTGGAGGATGATTAGGTCTTTGGGTTAGAGCTCTTCTGAATGGGAAGAGCTTATAGAAGAGCTTATAGAAGTGCCCTTATAGAAGAGACCCCAGGAAGCCCCTTGTTCCTTCTGCCATGTGAGGACACAATGAGTAGATGGCTGTCTATGAGGAAGCAATGCTCTCACCAGACACAGAATGTGCTGGTGCCTTGATCTTGGACTTTCCAGCCTCCAGAAGGGTGAGAAATAAATGTCTGTTGTTTCTAAGCCACTCAGTCTGGCTGCCCAAAGAGCATAATAAAGGCAATAAGAAATGAGAGGAAGACCTACCCGTAGGCAGTAGAACACGGTGTCTGGATTTTTTATTTTGTTGCTTTCTTTTGTTTTTTGGAGGGTTGAGTGCCAAGGTCAAAGGAGGCAGAAATTTATGTGTGTAGTTTTTTAAAAATCTACAGGGACCAGTGGCAGTTGGAAGTAATGGATTTGGAGCCTGGTAGATAGCTCAAGGCTGGCAAGGGTGATTTGGATTTCACTTGGATTCAATAGATTACAAAGTCCTGGGCGTTGGTGAACTTGCTCCCTCGTGGAGAGGTTGTAGAGGCCTGGATCTGAATGGCTTTGCGTTTATGAGGAGTTGGAAAGAGCCTCTTGACTGGTGACCTTGGTGCAAGTGGTTTGAGCAGAGTGGGAGGAGGGGATGGAGGCTGTAGCACCAAAGAGTGACTGAGCAGGGCAGTTGAGTCAGTGGGACAGAGGTGGGAGGGGAGGGGAGAGTGCCAACTAGGGGATGTTTCCTATTTTTTGTGAGAGTTAAGTGGTATTTTAAGTAAAGTCAGGTAAAATTTTATTATCCATGGTTATTACAGAAGCAACAGAAAACCAGTATGTAACACTAAAGCAGTCCTTTTGGTTAAATACAGATAACCAGGGGCGGCGCCTGTGGCTCAAAGGAGTAGGGCGCCAGCCCCATATGCCAGAGGTGGCGGGTTCAAACCCAGCCCCAGCCAAAAACCTCAAAAAAAAAAAAAAAAAAAAAACCCAGATAACCAAATACAACTTTTACTAAATTTATGATGGCAAACACATCATATCAGTTTTCAATATATGGTATCAGGAGCCGTTCTTAGAAGCTCTTGATGTAGGCTCCTGAAATTTCGTGGAAGGAAATAAGTGTGCTTACTGTTTAGCAGCAGAAGTGAACTCTGTCCAGCACACACTGAGCGTCTCTGCTGAGTGTGTGTGTTTGCGCACGAGTGCCTGTCCATGTTCCTGTTTCTCCTCTTCCCCCCCCATTCAGTACTCTAGGGTTCCTCAAAGAGCCAACACATCTTCCATTTGACTATCTGTCCTGTCCCCTGCTGGCATTAATGTGGAAGTGACCACACTCCTGAAGAGTTCTAGGCAAATGTGTAACTTCATCGAGCAAATCCAGTTGGTCCCATTAGTGGAGCATCATAAGATTGGAAGGGGATTTGCATAGAGATACCTGACTCTAGTCATAAAGTTGATCAGCCCAATGAGTGGTACTTAAACTCATCCATCAAGGGAAGCTGGTAACTTTCTGGTGAAATACTAACAGCTTTCACAACATTACTCATAAAGTCAATATTATTAAGACTGTCTTAGGCTGACTAAGTCGGAGCCACAACCGTTCACTCTTACAGAGGGCTAGGCCCCAGGTTCTTGCAGCTTCACTCTGCTCAGGCCTAGGGCAGTGCCCTCCTCTGGAGGAAGGACCTAGAGCTCTTCCACCAGAGGGGGAGAGAAAAGGCTTAATAGCATCTTTCCTTTTGTCCTAGTAAAGTAGATTTGAAATTTGACCTCACACCTATAATCCTAGCACTCTGGGAGTCTGAGGCGGGTGGATTGCTGGAGCTCAGGAGTTTGAGAACATCCTGACCAAGAGGGAGACTCCATCTACTAAAAATAGAAAAACTGGCTGAGTATGGTGGTGCATGCCTGTACTCTTAGCTACTCGGGAGGCTGAGGCAAGAGGATTGTGTGAGCCCAAGAGTTTGAGGGTGCTATGAGCTATGATGGCACAGCACTCTACCCAGGGTGACAGAGTGAGACTCTGTCTCAAAAAAAAAAAAAAAAAAAAAGGAATTTGACTTCTTAAAGTTACTTAAAAATAGGGGAACCTCCTAAGGCAAACTGATGAGTCCTGTGACTTCTGCTGCTTTGTTGGCATCATAGGATTGTGGAAGAGCTTAAAGTACAAAAAGCAGTATCTATCCAAAAGAATCAAAGGCAAGGTCTCAAAGAGATATTTGCACAACCATGTTCACTGCAGCATTATTCACCGTAACCAAGAGGTGGGAGAAAACTGTGAGAATATCCATCAGTGGATGAATGCTTAGAGAAAATGTGGCATACACATGTCATCAAATATCATTCAGCCTTAAGAAGAAAGGGAATTCTGGCATAGCCTACAATATGGATGAACCTTGAGGGCATTGTGCTATGTGAAATAAGTCAGACACAACAAGGTAAATACTTTGTATATCAAGGTTTTGTGGTTGTATATTGGGTTCAGCTACATCATGAAATATAATTTCACTTATAGAAGTAGCCATACACTTAGAAAAGAGATTGGTGGTTACTAGGGGAAAGGGGAATAATCGTATAATGGGTGTAGAATTTCAGTTCTGCAAGATGAAGACTTTCTGGAGATCTGTTGAACGCCAGTGTGTGCTTAACACCACTGAACTATGCTTAAAAATGGTTAAGATGGTTAGTTGGGCGTTGTGGCGGGCGCTGTAGTCCCAGCTACTTGGGAGGCTGAGACAAGAGAGTTGCCTAAGCCCAGGAGTTGGAGGTTGCTGTGAGCTGTGTGACACCATGGCATTCTACTGAGGGTGATAAAGTGAACTCAGTCTCTTCCAAAAAAAAAAAAAAAAAAGTTAAGATGGTAAATTTTATGGTTTTGTTTTAGCCACAGTTTTTTAAAAGGAAAAATAGGCTGAATAAAACCACTGATGTACCTCCAGCTGTCATAGTTAATTGTCATCTTTCAGTGGCCAGCTTCTGCACGTGAGGTGGTGGTAATTAGAGCAGCAGTAATAGCTGCAGCAACTATGATTACTACATGCTAAGGGTGTACTAAATCCTTTTCTATATTTCTTATCAATCCGTTGAATACGATGTCAGCTCTATAAGGTAGACATTAGTATTTCCTCATTTTACCAATGAGGAAATAGATTGTGAGGAATTAAGTGATTTGCCCAGGAATACACAGTTCATAATGTTAGGACTCTGGGACACAAACCCAGCTCTGAGTGATATTAGAGTCTTAACCCCACTCTCAGCTCCCATTTGTTCACTCAGTGGCAGTCATTGTTAAGTGCCAGACACTGTGCAGTATCCTGGGGTTACCATGGATATGGGCCCTGACCCTGCAGAGCTCAGGGCCTCGCCAAGGTGAGAGACAGTAGGTAGGAAAAGGAATAGATGAAGATACAGTGACAGATTTTGATAAATGTTATAAAAGAAGCAGTTAGTGGGCTTGATAGAGAATCATTTAGCTTGGAGTTGGGGGACAGACAAAGACATTTAGATAGAGTGTTCGGGGAAAGGTCTCACATTCCCTCCTTAACACGAGAAGGCAGAATTCAAAGTAGCGAAGAGGAAGAAAGCCCAGAAGTCGTCTGTCAGACTTATAAATGTACTGTCTGAAAATGTGGACCCAAATGGCCTTGTGATGAAAGAACCCTGTCCTGCCCAATTCCTGCTGGGTCACTTCACTTCAGATTCCTCCACTGTTTGGGGAAAAAGAAAATAGAACATATACATCAATTGATTTCTTGTAGCATTGGTAGTGATAACAGGACTATGAAAATACAGACTCCTTGAGCTCTGTTCTGGTCAAGCTGCATCTTGAATGCTTGGTTCAGTTCTAATTGCCACGTTTGGGAGAGAGGTAGAGAAATTAGAATGTAGTTAAAGAGCAAGTCACTAGAGAGAATGTGGAATGAATTCAGGACACTTAACCTGCAGAGGTGACAGCTAGAGGAAGGAATGATTTTTTTTTTCCTTTGGAGACAGAGCCTCAAGCTGTTACCCTAGATAGAGTGCTGTGGCATCACAGCTCACAGCAACCTTCAGTTCCTGGGCTCAAGCGAGTCTCTTGCCTCTGCCTCCCAAGTAGCTGGGACTACAGGCACTCGGCACAACGCCCAGCCATTTTTTGGTTGCAGCTGTCGTTGTTTGGTGGGCCCGGGCTGGATTCGAACCCGCAAGCTCAGGCGTACATGGCTGGTGCCTTAGCCCGTTGAGCCACAGGTGCCGAGCCGGAAGGAATGATCTTTGTGTGAAAAGCAGATACATAGAAAGGAGAGTGGACTCATCATGTAGTAAAAAGATTAGATTCACAGTATGTCCAAAAGACAGATCTGAAACCTGGGGACCAGGTCCAACTAAGAAAAGAACTTCAGGGCGGTGCCTGTGGCTCAGTGGGTAGGGCGCTGGCCCTATGTACCGAGGGTGGCGGGTTCAAACCCGGTCCCAGCCAATCTGCAATGAAAAATAGCTGGTCGTTGTGGCGGGCACCTGTAATCCCAGCTACTCAGGAGGCTGAGGCAAGAGAATCGCCTAAGCCCAAGAGCTGGAGCTTGCTGTGAGCTGTGATGCCACAGCACTCTACCAAAGGCGACTCTGTCTCTAAAAAGAAAGGAACTTCAGAATAAGTTGTCCTAAGTAACCACGAGCTCTCTGTCCTTGGAGATACTCAATGGAGACTGGATAAAAAGTTGCTGTAGGATTTTTTAATTGGTAAAGAGATTGGATTGTCCCATTACTCCATTTTGGACGTTTTTCAGTTATTTTAGAACTATGGCTTTAAGCTGAAGGCAAATGGAATGTGAGAATCATTCTGTAATCCTAGCACTCTGGGAGGCTGAGGCAGGTGGATTGCCTGAGCTCGGGAGTTTGAGACCAGCCTGAGCAAGACCCTATCTCTGAAAATAGCCAGGCGTTGTGGCAGGTGCCTGTAGTCCCAGCTACATGGATGGCTGAGGTAAGAGGATCACTTAAGCCCAAGAATGTGAGGTTGCTGTGAGCTGTGATACCATGACACTCTACTGAAGGCGACAAAGCAAAGCTCTGTTTCAGAAAAAAAAAAGCGTTCGGTGGGTGGCTTCTGTGGCTCAGTGGGTAGGGCACTAGCCCCATATACCAAGGGTGGCGGGTTCGAACCCAGCCCTGGCCAGCTAAAACAGCAGTGGCAACTGCAACAAAAAATAGCCGGGTGTTATGACAGATGCCTATAGTCCCAGCTACTCGGGAAGCTGAGGCAAAAGAATCACTTGAGCCCAAGAGTTGGAGGTTGCTGTGAGCTGTGATGCTATGGCACTCTACCTACCGAGGGCAACGAAGTGAAACTCGTCTCAAAAAAAAAAAGTGTTCAGCTCATTCTTATTCACAAAAATGTTCAGCTCATTCTTATTCACAAGTGATCAAGTGATATTATTCCATTGTGGATGTGCCTTAATTGATTTGATTGTCTCCTATTGGTGGTGATTAGATTGCTGTCAGCCCTTTGCTATTCCACTGTTGACAGTGGGTATTTTATACATGTATTTCTTCAGAGATTTGTAAGTGTATCTGCAGACTGTGTCCTAAAGGCAGAATTGCTGAATCAAGGGGAATGAGCATTTGTAATTTTTTTACAGTTAGATATTGTTAAACCTTCGCAATAGAGGTTTATCAGTTTTCACTCCTGCAAGCAGTGTGTGAACCTTTGCCAACTCACCTTATTAAATGTTTCAAGATTTTTGAAAGTTAGTGAAAGAAAAAGAATCATAGTAGTTAATTTGTATTTCTCCTGCATGAGTGAAAGTGAGCATCTTTTCAAGGGTGTTAAGATCTTGCTGGACTTTGTAGTGAGGCCATTGAAGAAAGTCTTCAGTACAAATTAAGTCTGGAAAAAGGAAGAAGAAGGTTGTAGCCACAGGGGCCAGCCAGAGATTTCTTTTTTCAAATGAATGTTCTTGAGAGGTTGAAGTGAGCTCACCAGTCTGCAAGCTATTTAACTTGTAAACTATCTGGCCCACACTGGAAAAATTCAATTAAAACAAAACAAATGTAATTTCAGAAGTAAAATCACATCAAGGACAAAGCACTTATATTGCTTTTTTTTAATTTTTAGTTTTCGATTTAATAAAGTAATTTACTTTTGTACTTAGAACAAA
The DNA here is from genome assembly GCA_963574655.1 of Perodicticus potto. Classification (NCBI taxonomy): domain Eukaryota; kingdom Metazoa; phylum Chordata; class Mammalia; order Primates; family Lorisidae; genus Perodicticus; species Perodicticus potto. The sequence continues at coordinate 50,608 of CAUYRH010057760.1, forward strand.
ATTTAAGATGCAAGTACATTTTAAGGTAACACATTTAACTTTGAAAAGAGCTGTCTACAAGGGTGCCTGTTCAGACTACTTAGCTCTTATAATAGCCTCAATTTGCTTCTGGCCTCCTCCATCCCCCCAAACCCTGCTTTCTGTAGTTTCTCTGTGGGTTTGAGCAGGTTTTGTCAAAGACCAGAGTCTTTTCATTGGGAACATTGGCATTGCACAGCCTCTCTGCTCATTAGCAGTCTGACCCACTAATTCTCTGAAATACTGGTGATCAAATCCATTCAGTCCAGTTTTTCTCTTAGAAAGGGACCTTCTAGTTTGAGCAGCAAAGATTTGCTTTTGCTTTTTGCACAAAGCTTATCAGATTCAAACCTATCTTGGTTGATAGTAACACCATCCTTCCATTTGCTTAGGTCATAAATCTTGGAGTCATTGTTAACTTCTGTAGCTACAACATTCACATCCTCCATACATTCCTTTAAGAAATCCTGTTGTCTCCACTTTCAAAATGGATCCAGCCTCTTCTCATTTACCTCCATCTCTACCATCCAGATCCCAGCTTCTATCATCTCCGGCTGTGACCTCCTGACAGGTTTCCTTCTCCACAATTTTTTTCTGAAGTTTGTTCTCAGCACAGTCAGCGGAGCCACGCTGTGGGACATGAGTCAGGTTACGTCACCCTTCTAGAGGCTCAAAGCCTTCCCTTAGCACTGCTTGTCTCAGTGAAGCCCAAATCATGGCCGTGACCCTGCACAGACCTCCCAGCCTCTTTGCCCGTGTCTCACAAAGCTTTCTCTCTCACACTATTACCATCCAGCTGTACTGGCCTCCTTGCTGTTCTTTGAACATGCCAGGCACATTGTCACCTCCAGGTCCCCGCACCAGCTGGTGCCTCTGCCTACAGCCACACGTCCAGATGGCTCCCTGCTGCACCACAGAGCCTGTGCTGCAGTGTCACACCCCCCTGGGCCTCTGCTTAGAGTGTGCTCCCCACATGTCCAGATGGCTCCCTGCTGCACCTCAGAGTCTGTGCTGCAGTGTCACACCTCCCCCTGCCCCGCCGGGCCTCTCCTGACCACAGGTGTGAGGTCACAGTCTCACCCTCTGTCGACCCAACGCGCTCCTTCCACCCTTCCTTGCTGTGCCTTGCTCCATTGCCCTCATTACTCTAACACATGACTTCATTTACTTATTTATTTGATTTATTGTCTCTCTTCCATGAAATTAGAATGTAAATTCCAGGAAGGCAGAGATTTTCATCTGTCTCTTTTGTCTTCCTCATATTCCAGCACCTAGAATAGTGCCTGGCACTAAGTAGGCACTTAATAAACATTTGTTAGATGAACTGTCTTTTCTCTACAGACTTACTCCTTAAAATTCTGTCAAACCTAATTTGAAACAAACAGGTGTTGTATTGGTACTGGTGTATGGATTAAATACAAAAGCACTGGCTCGGCGCCTGTGGCTCAACGGGCTGAGGCGCCAGCCACGTACACCTAAGCTGGCGGGTTCGAGTCCAGCCTGGGCCTGCCAAACAACACTGACGGCTGCAACCAAAGAAAATGGCTGGGTGTTGTGGTGGGCGCCTGTGGTCCCAGCTACTTGGGAGGCGGAGGCAGGAGACTCGCTTGAGCCCAGGAATTGGAGGTTGCTGTGAGCTGTGATGGCTACAGCACTCTATCCAGGGTGACAGCTTGAGGCTCTGTCTCAAAAAAAATAAAAAAAAATAAAAAAATACAAAAGCACTGATCCATACTTTCTGGGGAATCTTAACCTTAT
>CAUYRH010057762.1:0-7500 GCA_963574655.1 Perodicticus potto
GCATTATATGCATATGCACTTTATACATATAATTGAGCATTATAGTATAATGTGCAAGACAGTTGGAGGTGCATTGTGTCCAAAAGATAGTATTTGCTAATTGTGTTCCAAGGATTTCTAGTCCTAGGAAATGCTTCAATAAAAAAAGGTTCTTGGTTCAGCGCCTGTAGTCCAGTGAGTAGGACGCTGGCCACTTACACTGAGGCTAACGGGTTCCAGCTCAGCCCAGGCCTTATTAAACAATAATGACAACTGCAACCACAAAATAGCTGGGCGTTGTGGCAGGTGCCTGTAGTCCCAGCTACTCGGCAGGCTGAGGCAAGAGAATCAGTTAAGCCCAGGAGTTTGAGGGCGACATAGTGAGAGCGACATAGTGAGACTCTACCAAGGGCAACATAGTGAGACTCTGTCTCAAAAAAAAAAAGGTTCCTGTGGCCAGAAAAGCTCTTGAATTTATTAAAGTCTCTAAATGTTCTCCAGTAAAGTGACTTCTTTTTTTTTGAGACAGAGCCTCAACTGTCTCCCTGGGTAGAGTGCTATGGCATCACTGCTCACAGCAACCTCCAACTCTGGGCTTAAGTGATTCTCTTGCCTCAGCCTCCCAAGTAACTGGGACTACAGGCATCCGCCACAACACCTGGCTATTCTTTGGTTGTACTTGTCGTTGTTGTTTTGGGAAGCCTGGGCTGGATTTGAACCCACAAGCTCTGGTGTATGTGGCTGGTGCCTTAGCCGCTTGAGCTATAGGCACCGAGCCGTAAAGGAACTTCTTTAGCCTAACTTTTTATGAACTCATGGCATTTCTAGAAACCTTTTTGAATACAGCTCACATTAAGAAGTTCATTTTAGGCTTGGTGCCTGTGGCTCAAGTGGCTAAGGTGCCAGCCACATACATCTGAGCTGGCGGGTTGGAATCAAGCCTGCGTCTGCCAAACAACAATGAGGGCTGCAACCAAAAAATAGCCGGACGTTGTGGCGGGCGTCTGTAGTCCCAGCTACTTGGGAGGTGGAGGCAGGAGACTTGCTTGAGCCCAGGAGTTGGAGGTTGCTGGGAGCTGTGATGCCACGCACTCTACCCAGGGCGACAGCTTGAGGCTCTGTCTCAAAAAAAAAGGAATACATTTTATATGTAGACCAGTATAAATATGTATATACACCTGAAATAAAATATACACAAGGCAGTACTTACCTTTACCATAAGCAGTGTGCTGTTATATTTTCTTTTTTTTTTTTTTTTTGAGACAGAGCCTCAAGCTATCACCCTGGATAGAGTGCTGTGGTATCCACAGCTCACAGCAACCTCCAATTCCTGGGCTCAAGCGAGTCTCTTGCCTCCGCCTCCCAAGTAGCTGGGACTACAGGCGCCCACCACAACGCCTGGCCATTTTTTGGTTGCAGCTGTCCTTGTTGTTTGGCAGGCCGCGGGCTGGATTTGAACCCGCCAGCTCAGGTGTACGTGGCTGGTGCCTTAGCCCGTTGAGCCACAGGCACCGAGCCGCTGTTATATTTTCTATTTTATTTTTTTTTAGTCCAGCCTTTCATTAAAAAAATTTGAAGACTCATGACATTGATTTTTCTTTTTTTTTTTTTTGCCCCATAAATAATTACATATTGTTTATATTTGTGTAAACATATGTCACATTAGACATTGATTTTTCTTTTTTGAGACAGCGTCTTGCTCTGTTGCTAGAGCTAGAGTGCAGTGGCATTATTGTAACTCACTGCAACCTCAAACTCTTGGGCTTACGTGATCCTCCTGCCTCAGCCTCCCCAGTAGATGAGACTACAGGTGCATGTCCCCACACTCACCTAATTTTTCTGTTTTTTACAAAAATGGGGTCTCACTGTGTTGCCAGTCTCAAACTCTTGGCTAAAGTGATCCTCCTGTTTTGGCCTCTCAAAGCATTGGTATTAAAAGCATGAACCACCGCACCTTGCCCATTATATTGGTTTCTTGACTCAAGAATAAATGACAATCTACAGTTTTATTACTACTACCATGGGATCCCCTTTATTAATGGAACATACTTTGGGAAGTTGTATAAGGACTGTAGTTGAAGAAAGTGATTGATGTAATGGTAACAAAGGTTGACAGATAATGTTCTTTTTTTTTTTTTTTTTTTTTTTTTTGTAGAGACAGAGTCTCACTTTATCACTCTCGGTGGAGTGCCATGGCATCACACAGCACATAGCAACTTCCAACTCCTGGGCTTAGGCGATTCTCTTGCCTCAGCCTCCCGAGTAGCTGGGACTACAGGTGCCGGCCACAACGCCCAGCTAGTTTTTTGTTTTTTGCAGTTCGGCCGAGGCCAGGTTTAAACCTGCCACCTTCGGTATATGGGCCGGTGCCCTACTCCTTGAGCTACAGGCGCCACCCCAGATAATATTCTTTTATCGGTCTTGAAAACAGGTGAATGAAATTTCTAACTGGGAAATTATCGTTTATCATTTTGTTTATTTATTTATTTATTTTTTTGAGACAGAGTCACTATGTTGTCTTTGGTACAGTGCTGTAGCGTCACAACTCACAGCAACCTTAAACTCTCGGGCTCAAGTGATTCTCTTGCCTCAGCCTCTCAAGTAGCTGGGACTACAGGTGCCTGCCACAACACCCAGCTATTTTTTGTTGCAGTTGTCATTGTTGCTTAGCTGGGTTGTGCCGGATTCGAACCCACTAGCCTCTGTGCATGTGGCCGGCACCGTAAGCACTGTGCTACAGGGGCGAACCTATCATTTAAAAACCATTACATTGGGGTGGTGCCTGTGACTCATTGGGTAGGGCACTGGCCCCATGTGCTAAGGGTGGCAGGTTCGAACCCAGCCCTGGCCAGCTAAAATAGCAATGGCAACTGCATCAAGAAAAAAAAAAAAAGTTGGGCATTGTGGCGGGTTCCTGTAGTCCCAGCTACTCGGGAGGCTGAGGCAAGAGAATTGCTTAAGCCCAAGAGTTGGAGTTTGCTATGAACTAAGACGCCACAGCATTCTACTGAAGGGGACAAAGTGAGACTCTGTCTCAAAAAAATAAAAGAAAGAAAAATTAGCTAGGCCTGTGTCTGATGCCTGTAGTCCTAGCTACTCGGGGTGTGGGTTGGGAGGCTGAGGCAAGGAGAATCACCTGAACCCAGGAGTTTGAGGTTGCTGTGAGCTGTGATGCCACGGCACTCTACCCAGGGTGACAGACTAAGACTCTGTTTCAAAAGAAAAAAAAATCAATTTCAGATTAATGTGAGGTTACAAATGATTAGGTTATGTTCATTTCTAAGGTAAAATTCAAGTTGTAGTTGAACCCTTCACCCAGGGGGTGTGCTGTATGTGCTGTATACCTTTACATTGTGCACATTAGGTGAGAGTTTACCAATCCTTCTCTTCCTCTTTCCCACCCTCCTCCCCACTTGAATATAACTGTGTTTTTCTCTTGTGTGGGCATGTGGTTATTTATATATTGGTTTCATATATGTGTTGAGCATATTGGATACTTGCTTTTTCATTCTTGTGATACTTTACTAAGAAGAATGTGCTTCAACTCTGTCCAGGTAAATACAAAAGATGTAAAGTCTCCATCTTTTTATGGCTGAATAGTACTCCATAGTGTACATATACCACAGTTTATTAATCCATTCATGGGTTAATGGGCATTGGGTTGATTTCATATCTTAGTGATTGTGAATGGAGGTACAATAAACATTCTAGAGCAAATGTCCTTATGGTAAAATGATTTTTTTTCTTCTGGGGAGATACCTAGTGATAAGATTCTGGGATCAAATGGAAAGTCTACTTTTAAGCTCTCAAGGATTATCCATATTTTTTCCATAGAGGTTGTATTAGTTTGCAATTCCACTAGCAGTGTAAAAGTGTTCCCTTCTCTCCACATCCATACCCTATCTGTACCTTTGGAAAAATTATAGAACGCTTCACAGATGTCCTTGCTATCCTTGGACAGGAGCTATGCTAATCTCTGTATCATTCCGATTTTAGTGTATGTGCTGCCAAAATGAGCACTGCATCTCAGTTTTTGAAAACTGCTTATCAGTTACTTCCTACTGTCGAAAAAGTTTGTGTTGGCAACAACGAATCTTCTTTTGTTTTGGAGTCAAAGTTTCACTTTGTCACCCTCCGTAGAGTGCTCTGGCATAATAGCTCACAGCAACCTCCAACTCTTGGGCTTAAGCAATTTTCTTGCCTCAGCCTCCCTAGTAGCTGGGACTACAGGCATGAGCCCTGTGCCCAGCCTAACAACTAATCTTTTCATTCCTTCAACCAAATCCAGTTTCTCCTTGCTCAGGGTCTTTATCTCAAAATCTTTCTATATGAACTGTTTCTTGAATTCTCAGTAGCCTAAAATCCCTTCTCCGTAAGTTAATTAAATCTGAATTTCATAGTGAGAATTATGCTAGACACTGTCTAATTTGCTATTTTACTCATAACTGTTTTTGCAGTAAAACAGTATATTTACAAATTAACAATAATTAAACTTAGGGCCAGGCATGATGGCTCACATCTGGAATCCTAGCACTCTGGGAGGCCAAGGTGGGTGGCTTGCCTGAGCTCGCGACTTTGAGACCAGCCTTAGCAAGAGCGAGACCCGGTCTGTAAAAAAAAAAAAAAAAAAAAAAAAAAGCTGGGCATTGTGGCAGGCGCCTGTAGTCCCAGTTACCACGGAGGCTGAGTTAAGAGTATTGCTTGAGCCCAGGAGTTTAAGAATGCTTGTGAGCTGTGATGCCATAGCATTCTACCGAGGGTACAAAGTAAGACTCTGTCTCAAAAAAAAAAAAAATTAAGGAGGTGCCTGTGGCTCAAAGAAGTAGGGTGCCAGTCCCACATGCCAGAGGTGGTAGGTTCAAACCCGGTCCCAGCCAAAAACTGCAAAAAAAAAAAAAAAAAAAAAATTAAACTTGGTTTAGCATTCTTATTTTATAGATGATGCAAGGCTTGAACACTGTGACTGTGAACTTTTGAACTCTTAGAACTCTTCTTATTTATTTCTTGTGTCTTCTATATCATAGCCTGTGTTACTATATCTGGGGTTATACTTACTTGAGTATACACTTTACCCACCTATCTAGATTATAAATACCTGGAGAGTAAAGACTGTTAACTCAATATCACTTGCAATTTCTTTCTTTTTTTTTTTTGTAGACAGAGTCTTATTTTGTCGCCCTTGCTAGAGTGCTGTGGTGTCACACAGCTCACAGCAACCTCCAATTCCTGGGCTTAGGCGATTCTCTTGCTTCAGCCTCCCAAGTGGCTGAGACTACAGGCACCCGCCATAATGCCTGGCTGTTTTTTTGTTGCAATTTGGCTGGGTCTGGCTTTGAACCCGCCACCCTTGGTACATGGGGCTAGTGCCCTACCCACTGAGCCACAGGCGCCGCCCCACTTACAATTTCTTAAACAGAAAGATGTTATCACTGTTATCCTTTATTGTGTCCATAAAGACAATATAAGCTTAATTTCAAATATCCTTATATGAACACACTTCCATTTCCTTCATTACATAATTGTTCTTTTCTACGTCTTCCCAGCTTTGTGATAGCTTTCTAAAAGTTTATCACAGTTACAGAAAGCACCTTGCACATGCTGCATTCTTTGACTTAGGGTTTCCAAGTATCCTCCTACCTTTTCTGAAGGATATCAGTAATCTATTCAATGCAGTGCAATATACAATGCAACAAATATTAATTAAGTGCGTGCCTTTGTAAATTATTGTGAGAATACAAAAGTAAGACTTAATAATTTGTCAAGTAATTTATAATATAATGGCTACAGCAACTCTTAGTGTACAGGAAAGAATATGAGTGTAAGTGTAATCATTTCCAGTTTGGCACTTGTGCTATATGGGACATAAAAGTCCTTATAGTCCTTTACTTTTAGAGGGGGTACACATTAGGAAATGTATTTATAAAACTATAGATGGAGTTAAGGAGGTTCCCAATGAATCTTGTAGCAATCCAAAATCGGATTATTAATTTTTTAGATAATATTTTAGTAATTTTTCTCAATCTTTTTCACTCTGTACATACACCAGGTTGTGTATAATTGAGAAAAATAATTTCAGGCCGGGCGCAGTGGCTCATGCCTGTAATCCTCTGGGAAGTGGAGGTGCATGGATCACCTGAGCTAATGAGTTTGAGACCAGCCTGAGCCAGAGTGAGACCTTGTCTCTAAAAATAGCTGGGCGTTGTGGCTGGCACCTACATGTAGTCTTAGCTACTCTGGAGGCTGAGGCAAGAGAATCACTTGAGCCCAAGAGTTCGAGGTTGCTGTGAGCTGTGACGTCACAGCACTCCACTGAGGGCGACATAGTGAGACTCTGTCTCAAAAAAAAAAAAAAAAAAAAAAAAGGAAGAAAAGAAAATAATTTCATACTCGGCACCTGTGGCCTAAGCAGCTAAGGTGCCAGCCACGTACACCTGAGCTGGTGGGTTCGAATCCAGCTCGGGCCTGCCAAACAACAATGACGGCTGCAACCAAAAAATGGCAGGGCATTGTGGCGGGCGCCTGTAGTTCCAGCTACTTGGAAGGCGGAGGCAGAAGAATCGCTTTAGCCCAGGAGTTGGAGGTCACTGTGAGCTGTGATGCCACGGCACTCTACCCAGGGTGACAGCTTGAGGCTCTGTCTCAAAGAAAAAAAAGAAAATAATTTCACACACAAAGCTTCACTTGCAACAAATATCATTCATATTTTGCATTTAAATACTATATTTAGGCTCGGCGCCTATGGCTCAAGCGGCTGAGGCGCCAGCCATATACACCTGAGTTGGCGGGTTTGAATCCAGCCCAAGCCCGCCAAACAACAATGATGTCTGCAACCAAAAAATAGACGGGCATTGTGGCAGGCGCCTGTAGTCCCAGCTACTTGGGAGGCAGAGGCAGGAGAATCGCTTGAGCCCAGTTGTTGGAGGTTGCTGTGGGCTGTGATGCCACTGCACTCTACCCAGGATGACAGCTTGAGGCTCTGTCTCAAAAAAAAATAAAAAATAAAAAATAAATTACTATATTTAATAAATACTTATGAAGGAAATATGCTTATAAGACTGATTTGGCATGTGGTTCAAGTGATAAGAGTATTCAATAGAATAAAAAACTATATGATTAAACAAACTTACGGGATATTTAAGTAAAAAAATCTTAAAAGTTACAGTGCCTTAACAAATAATTTTTTTGGAGAAATATTTTAGTTACTGAAAAGTCAAATTGTTTTTTGTATTTGTAAAGCTGTTGTTGACAGTTTTGCTTATATTCTTTGAACATTTTAGCTAATGTCAAAGCCTACCAATTGTTATTATGTGAAATGATAGTGTGAAATTGATGCTGTTATAGTATAACAATAAGGACGTGACTCATGTATTTTATGTACACAGGCATTCAACTGTAGTGACAAATGACTTCATGCTTTGTGATTAAATGCATATTAGCGTTTGCCCTAGGCATTTGATTATTACCATCTTTACTTCATTACATTACCACACTGTATGGCCATATAATTTATAAGATAATACA
>CAUYRH010057762.1:10000-16162 GCA_963574655.1 Perodicticus potto
CTATTTTTTGGTTGCAGCCGTCATTATTATTTGGCGGGCCCAGGCTGGATTCAAACCCGCTAGCTCAGGTGTATGTGGCTGGCGCCTTAGCCGCTTGAGCCATAGGTGCTGAGCTTATTTTTCTATTTTTAGTAGAGATGGGGCTGGTTTGGAAATTCTGAGGTTCAAGCAATCCACCTCCCTTGGTCTCCTAGAGTGCTAGGATTACAGATGTGAGCCACTGTACCCAGCCTGATTTTTTTTTTTTTAATATAAAATACTTAACGAATTTGTATGTATCCTTGAAAAGGGGGCCATACAAATGGTTGTATCATTTCAATTTTAGTAATTGTGCTGCTGAAGCAAACACATACTAGTTTTTAACAAAACCTTCACATAGGGTGGCACCTGTGGCTCAGCGAGTAGGGTGCCGGCTCCAGCTGAACTGCAACAACAACAAAATAACCGGGCATTGTGGCGGGTGCCTGTGTGACGCCATGGCCTTCTCCTGAGGGCGATAAAGTGAGACTCTATCTCTACAAAAACAAAAACAAAAAAAACCCTTCACATGAACATTTTCTGATATTATAAACTTCTCAGACAGTTTTGGGAGGCAACATAGTGTAGTGGTTAAGAGTGTAACTTGGGAACCAGATTACTGGGTTCCACCCCTTACTGTAAAGCTGGGGCAAGTTACTTAAATTCTCTGTGCCTCAGTTTCTCATTAGAAATGGAAATAATAATAGTAAATATAAAGTTTGGAGAACTAAATATAAAGTGTTAGAAGAAAGTTTTGGATATGTGAAGTACCCAACACATATTAGCCATTATAATTTTAAGTGGCTACATATATTTCATTAGGCAGTGATAATTTAATTAACTATTTTTCTGTTATTGGATGTTTAAGTTGCTTCTAACTTATTTTTTTTTTTTTTTGCAGTTTTTGGCCAGGGCTGGGTTTGAACCCACCACCTCTGGCATATGGGGCCAGCACCCTACTCCTTTGAGCCACAGGCACCACCCACTTATTTTGTTTTTATTACTAAATATTTAGTTGTAAATATCCATTAACATGAAACTTTTTCTGCATTTAGAATTTTTTTCTTTTGAATAGAAGACTTGGAGTCAGTGTAAATCTGTATAGTTTATGACTCTTGAGACATTTGAAATTTTTTTCTGAAAGGATTGCTTCCATTTACCTTTCTTTCAGAACTCTTTGAATGCCTGCTTCACTGTTTTTTATTAATATAGTATTAAGCATTATTTTTGTAAAAAACTTTTGCTAATTTGGTAGGTAAAAAATGCTATTTTGATATATACTTTTTTTGATTACTAGAGAGGCACTCAATTTTAATCTAAAGAAAAAAAGCATTTTTTAAGTATGGTAAGCTATTATGGAATGCTGTTATTTATTAACCTGCATACATTCTTCCCCTTTCCTGCTAACAGTACCTGGCATTTCCCTAAGAAAGCCTCCTCCCTTTCTAAGGCACATGATATTTGTGAGATTAACCTGGATTGACCTCATCTTTAGTGCCAAATTTTGCTTTTGAACCGTGCTTCTGTCTTTCCCTGAGCTCAGTAATTGGTTGAGGGATGGGAAAGTAATCCAGGTAGGCCTAAGTAGGGAACTTCAGGATTTTTGTCAGGGCACAGACTCCCTTTGAGGAAAAATGACTCTCAAATGTGTGTAAGCTATTCATGCAATATATATACCTTTTTTTTTTTTTTTTAACACTATGTTGCCTTCAGTGGGGTGCTGTGGCGTCACAGCTCACAGCAACCTCACGCTCTTGGGTTTAAGTGATTCTGTTGCTTCAGCTTCCTGAGTAGCTGGGACTACAGGTGCCTGCTACAATGTCCAGCTATTTTTGTTGTTGTTGTTTTTGTTTTGTTTTGTTTTGCAGTTTGGCCAGGTCCGGATTTGAACCCGCCACCCTTGGTATATGGGGCTGGAGCCCTACTCGCTGAGCTACAGGTGTTGCCCATTTGTTGTTGTAGTAGTAGTAGCTGTCATTGTTGTTTCAGCAGGCCCGGGCGGGGTTTGAAGCTGCCAGCAATGGTGTATGTGGCTGGCAGCCTAACCACTGAGCTATGGGCTCTGAGCTTATTCATGCAGTATTGTAGTAGCACATCAGTTGGAAATCTCTGGGCTTGAACAAAATGCTGATATTTTTAAAAGCATGGCTTTGAGTCCCATAAACTTTGCTTATTTGCTTCTATAACACTCCACATTCTGATCATAAATTTTAAAGGTGTACCAAATGGAAAAATACTTAATCTTCCTAATTACTTGTCCTGGTTCATATATTGGTAATATTTACAATTTCTTTTAGGTATTTTTCATTAATTTTCTCTGATTCTTTTATCCCCCTAGGTATAGTGCTGTGGTGTCACACAGCTCACAGCAACCTCCAATTCTTGGGCTTAGTTGATTCTCTTGCCTCAGCCTCCCGAGTAGCTGGGACTACAGGCACCCGCCACAACGCCCGGCTATTTTTCTGTTTTTTGCATTTCGGCTGAGGCCAGGTTTGAACCTGCCACCTTTGGTATATGGGGCCCGCGCCCTACTCGATGTATGAGCTGCCCAATTTTCCCTGATTCTTAATATAAAAGGTTGCAGATGTGAGTTTCTCTTTTCCATTGTTGAGGTAGGTTCCGGTGCTCATGGTTTCATTTAGTCCTTTAACTCGGCATCTTTTTTTTTTTTTTTTTTTGTGGTTTTTGGCCAGGCTGGGTTTGAACCAGCTACCTCCGGCATATGGGGCCTGTGCCCTACTCCTTTGAGCCACAGGCTCCGCCCCAACTCGGCATTTTTTTTTTTTTGAGGCAGAGTCTCACTTTGTTGCCCTCAGTAGAGTGCGGTGGCATCATAGCTCACAGCAACCTCAAACCCCTGGGTTCAAGCAATTCTCTTGCCTCTCCCGAGTAGCTGGGACTACAGCTGCCTGCCACCACCCCTGGCTATTTTTTTAAGAGACAGGGGTCTTGCTCTTGCTCAGGCTGGTCTTGAACCTGGGAGCTCTGGCAATCCACCCACCTCTACCTCCCAGAGTGCGAGGATTATAGGTGTGAGCCACCGTACCCAGCCGCTTAACTCAGCATTTGACACATTAAAACATGGAAATGAAAGATCCTTTCCTAGACAAGATCTAAATCTAAATTTATAATATTTAATTAAAGAAATATTCAGTGACCAAGTGAGTATCACATGCTCAGGTTAATTTGTCAGTGATCTTCACACATTATTGGCTTTTTAAAATAGGATTGCTAGGATCCAGTTTCTTACTCAGTAGATTTCAGATAGGCTTGAGCATGTGCATTTCTAACAAGTTCTTAGGTGTTAACTGTTATTTTCACTAGGGACCACACTTAGAAAACCATTTATTTCTTAATAATATGAAGTTGTTTTTGTTTTTAACATTTTTTGATTATTAAACAGATAAGTAATAGGATTTTCTGCTCTAAACTTAAACAGATTGCTTAATATGATTTTCTACTCTAAACTTAAAAGAGATTCCCAAATTCTACAGATGCTTGGCTAATGATTTTGAACCTGGAGCTTTTAAGATAGTGTATGTGTGGCTCGGCGCCTGTGGCTCAACAGGCTAAGGCACCAGCCACGTATACCTGAGCTGGCGGGTTCGAATCCAGCCTGGACCCGCCAAACAACAATGACGGCTGCAACCGAAAAATGGCTGGGCGTTGTGGCAGGCACCTGTATAGTCCTAGCTACTTGGGAGGTGGAGGCAAGAGACTCGCTTGAGCCCAGGAATTGGAGGTTGCTGTGAGCTGTGATGCTGTGGCACTCTATCCAGGGTGACAGCTTGAGGCTCTGTCTCCAAAAAAAAAAAAAAAAAGATAGTGTATGTGTAGCAAGAAACAAATACCCAGTCACTTAGTAAGTGTGCTTTAAACTGTTTTTTCTGTTAAAGGAATAACATTTTAACATTGCCCTTAGAAAACAGAGGGAACATTTTGATGGAAGTAGTTTATTTTTCTTTCTTAATAAAAGTCACAAAAATGTAGCAAATTTCTTAAATCACCACCTTAAATCTTTTTTTTGTAATATATTGGAATATGAGTAATTGATAAGATCTATTTAAAAAAGTATACCAGAGACATTTTCCCATGGCATCTTGGATGTTGCTCTCTAGGACATCAAAAAGATTAAAAAATTTTTTTAAAAAGTTTTTGTTTATTTGTTTGAGACAGGATCATAGGGTCTCACTCTGTTGCCTGTGCAGTAGCATTATCATAGCTCACTACAGCCTCCAACTCCTAGCCTCAAGAGATCCTCCTGCCTCAGCCTCTAAAGTAGCTGGGACTATAGATGCACTCTAGCACTCACAGCTAATTTTTTTTTCTTGGAAGAGGTGTAGTCTAGCTATTGCCTAGGCAGGTTTCAAACTCCTGGCATGAAGCTATCCTCCTACTTTGGCTTCCCAATGTGCTAGCATTATAAGCATGAACCACTGTGTCTAGCTATATTTAAAGAAAGATACTTTTTTGATAAAATGTTAATAACATTTAGGGTATTACTTTTATCACATGCAATTTTTTTCTTTTTAAAATTAAATCATAACTGTGTTCATTAATGCATTTATGGGGTACAATGTGCTGATTTTATATACAATTTGGAATGCTTATATCAAACTGGTTAACATAGCCTTCACCTCACTTAATTGTTGTGTTAAGACAGTTATACTTTTAATAGATTTGACATGTACCTTTGCATTACGCACAATAGTACATGTGGTAGAAAGTAAAATAAGGCAGAGTTATTGCTTTTTCCTATATTCTCTTCAGAATTATTTATTAATTTGCCTGATTGGAGTTGTTAATCCAGCTAAAAATAAGTTCTAATCCTTCAGTAGTGCTAATCTTTTAAGATATGAGTCTGTCTTTTTGAGTTAAACTTGAAATTTATTATCATATTAGGGAACAGAGTTTTAGAAAAACTGGTTTTTATTTCTCCAAAGTTACACAGTTGACAAAGTGGTAAAGTTTTACTACAGTGTAAGCTTTCTGCATTTTTTTTTAACCATACCATGTAGGAAGAAATACCCTACAAATTTCAAAGGAAAAATATAGGGGAAATTGCTTTGTGATAGGTAGGGAGTTGTATGTATATAAAAGCTATTGTAATTACCAGTTAATTTATTGAGTACTTTGTGTTTGTAACTGTATTAAATGCTGTAGTTTTGGGGGAGTTAATGGAAAAAAAGTAAATAAAACAGTTCTTGCCTTCAAAAAGCATCTCATTGGAGGTGCAGATTGAACAAGGAACAACTGGTGAATTACTGTTAAAACCTCAGTGTTGAATTCGAGCAACACTAAACAACTGGAGTATAGAAAATAAAGGGATCTCTGTGGTGTAGAGTGATTGAGGAAGGACTCCTGGACAAAGGAGGCCTTGAATTGGGCCTAAAAGATCCAATTTAGTGGAATTTAGTGGAATTTTAGTGGAATTTAGATAAGAGGGAGTAAAAAAAAAATCTATGTATAGAGGCGAGAATGAGCATGGAATATAGAAAACTGAAAGGCAACTGCAATAGGGGAAGTCTTGGGTACAGAAGTAGATTAAAGTTAAAAAGGAGGAAGAAACTAGAAAGTGGGGGAACCTTTAAAAATTGGACAAATGCATTTGAGCTTGATTTGCATACAGAAGAAACCATTTGGATATGCAGGATAGATTGAAGTGGGAGAGAAGATTGAATGAAAGCGTAACAAGAAAAGGTGATTATAATTCACATTTGAGGTAATGAGGATCCCTCTAGATTGATAGCTATAGTAGTGATGCAGAATGAATCTAAGAGCCATTTAGAAGGAAGAACAAACAAGTCCATTTAGAGATTAGATTTAGGGATGAAGGAGAAAGTGAAAGAGAATGAGGTCTAGGAAAGGGTGGGTGGAAGCTGATGGAAGAAAGAAAAAAAATACATGGGCTCAGCGCCTGTGGCTCAATGGGCTAAGGTGCCAGCCACGTATACCTGAGCTGGTGGGTTCGAATCCAGCCCGGGCCCACCAAACAAAAATGTTGGCTGCAACCAAAAAATGGCTGGGCGTTGTGGCGGGCGCCTGTAGTCCCAGCTACTTGGGAGGCGGAGGCAGGAGACTCCCGTGAGCCCAGGAATTGGAGGTTGCTGTGAGCTGTAATGCCACGGCACTCTATCCAGGGTG
>CAUYRH010057764.1:0-62182 GCA_963574655.1 Perodicticus potto
GCGGGCGCCTGTAGTCCCAGCTACTTGGGAGGCGGAGGCAGGAGACTCGCTTGAGCCCAGGAATTGGAGGTTGCTGTGAGCGGTGATGCTATAGCACTCTATCCAGGGTGACAGCTTGAGGCTCTGTCTCAAAAAAAAAAAAAACCTTCCCCTCTTTCAAGGCAAAGATTCCAAAGACTGTGTATACATTCTATATACTCTGTATTTCCATTTGAATATATTTCTCCCAGTTTCTGCACATTGTTTGTGCGTACACAGAATTCAGTGATACAAATCGAGACTCTGTCCTACATACAGTAATTAAATCAGCTATCAGTGCAGATTGATTATGTGGAGGGGAGGCAATTTTGCACCAAGATTTACTAACCTCCACTTTAATGAGAAAAACAATAGAAAAACTTTCTTCCTACCATGACTCTCTCTCTGGATAGATTGCTTTCCAGGAGGGGTTAAGATAATTCTGCCATGGCTCTTTGGCTTCCGTGCCCAGCCCATCTGGTCTCCATCACATCTGGAGAAGGGATTGCCTTTATTCAGCAGTATTTGCGCCATCACACTGATACCAATAGTCATACCTGAGTATATAGCTTGGCTAAAAAACCTGGAAAAGTTCATGTTCTAAGAGTGAAGTGGGAAATGGTGGGACCAATGGGGCCCGAGTGCTTGGAAACTCACACCCACTGCTGACTTACTCTTCTCACCAGCTGCCAGATCCAGCAGATGTGTCTTCCTTATGAGACACTGAATGTCCACATCCTGTGGCCCCCCTATACCCCTGATACCCCACATTTGAGGTGCTTTCCAATTCAGAGTACAAAAGATGCTGGCTTGGAGCCAATTCACAACGGCTGTGGGCCACAACCACCAACTACCCAGGAAGCATCCACCCCAGCAGGCATGAGAATCATATTCTTAGAAATTCCCATATATGCAATCCTATCAATCATCCAACACCTGCTCAAAGAGGGCAACTGGGAGACTTTCTCCAGCACATCTTGAGGGAACTAAGAAGATCGAGATGATGACCAAGATTTAAGAAGCTGAGACAGAGTTAAGGAAATAATTGGGAAGTAGGTGTTCCAACTTTAAGTGTACTTTAGGAAAACCTGCAGATCTATCCACACCTTTGACATAAAGCCTTCATATAATACTGACCTTACCTGTCCTACTCTCTGAGTCCCACATGGTGGTCACACACTGGGTGACACAGCCATGAGCAGCAGGACCTTGCCTCTCTCTGCTTGCAGGACAAAGAGGATAGAGATTCTGTTTGTGCCAGGACTCGCAAGGATATCATTGGGTTGCAAATGTCTATAAGAGATTGTACCTTGGCTACCCAAAGCCTGTAGCCTTTTTGCTTTCTTTTTTTTTCATTTCTCCTACAAAGGAAACGGTCACTGCTGTCCACTGCCTACTTAGTAAAGCTAAGAAAGATAGGAAGGAGAAGGAGTTCAAGTTCAAGGAGAAAAACAAAGACACTAGCTCCAGGGAAAATACAGAGAAAACATAAAGTTTCTGTGCAATTTAAATAGCAAACTAATTTAAATTGCACATGAACTTAATGCCCACCCTGTATTATGGTCTCAGAATATTTGTCATTTGAACTGATATTAACCTACCACCCCAGGAAATGCAAGGTCAGTATTAGGACATATATTTTCTCAAGGAACTCTAAAAGAAAATTGAAGAATTCAAGAAGTACTACTGTAAAATCCACATACACCAAAAGAAAAAAGTGCTTACTCATGGCTGGAATGATCCAAATTCTTGGCAATAACTAAGGAGACTGCCACCTGTCAGCCCACTGTTACTGCAAAGTACGCCATCTGTACCAGACCATTTTAATCTGCCTATGTCCTCTTCTTGGACCCTCCTCCTCATCACACCATTCACATGCTTTCATTCTATTCCCATCAAAACCCCATCTCAAGAAATGACCTGAAACTAACCCACACTCATGCTTAAGTAATGAATAGAGGGAGGCTTCAGCTTTTCTAAGGTTGGGGGGAGAGGAGGCATTACCTTTTTATGGAGATAATAGCTAAAGACTGAAGCAACTGTCACAGAATTTTCAAACTTCAAGGAATACTGCCAGACTGAAAGATGAAAGTTTGTTCTTTTTTGGAGGCTCAATGTGAATCACACTAGGAGAGTCTGGAGCCTCCCGAGTGGCCAGGAAGGAGTCCAGCTGGAGCACACACCAGAGTGAGCCGTAGCCTGGCCTGGAGAAGGCAGCAGGGGGGAGAATTGAGGCCAATAGAAAAAAAAAAAAAAAAAGACACCTGAAAAGCAATTTCATTTCAATTGCAGGAATAGCTTTGTGGTGGTTGGCAGCCACTCAATAGTGAAACTAGCATCCTTGTCAGTGGGTGAATTTAATGGATGACTACACTGGAAAGACTTGTCTACATTGGCTGGGTGCTAAACTCAATGACCTGAGCTATTTTCCTCCCTAGAATTCATTATAGAATTCTATGTTGAAAGAATATCAGGCCTGCCAAATTATACTTGGTGTTTGTAATCATACTCCATATATGTATTTGTATCCTCTTTAACAATATATAATCAGTTTTCCATGTTATTGGATAATTTTCCTAATCGATATTTTAATAAGCTACATTAATGTTGCATCTAGGGGAATACCGTAGTTTACTCAATCTGTTCTCTTATGGACAAGCATTTAGGAAGCTTCTACATTTTTCCTATTATAAAAATTGCTATGATGAACATATCTGTATTTACAACATTTTCATTACTTTTATCATAAATGTGAGGAAACATTAATATATAAAATAGAGTAAGCCCTCATTTTCCTCAACTATAAATTTCAAAGTTAAGAATTTTGAGGGGTTAGGCGTAGTGGCTCATGCCTGTAATCCTAGCTTTCCAGAAGGCCGAGGCGGGTGGATTGTCTGAGCTCACGGGTTCGAGACCAGCCTGAGCCAGAGCAAGGCCTCGCTCTAAAAATAGCCAGGTGTTGTGGCGGGTGCCTGTAGTCTCAGCTACTTGGGAGGATGAGGCAAGAGAATCACTTGGTCCCAAGAGTTTGAGGTTGTAGTGAGCTGTGATGCCACAGCACTCTACCAAGGGGAACAAAGTGAGACTCTGTCTCCAAAAAAAAAAGAATTTTGGCCAACTTGAAAATATAAACCCTCCTATGGGTTATAGAATTCTACTTTGAATTTTTAAATATATTAATTGTTTACACTTGCATATTTAAAACTATATATTATATAAGATAATATATCAACTTAAATACTGCTTTTTATTTGTATAGTTCATAAAACAACTACTGAATTCTTTACAAGCACCTCAAATCAATGTATTTGTTGCCCTTAGGGCCACTACTTTTTTTTTTTGAGACAGAGTCTAACTTTGTCACCCTTGGTAAAGTGCTGTGGCTTCACAGTTCACAGCAACCTCAAACTCTTGGGCTCAAGCGATCCTCTTGCGTCATCCTCCTGAGTACCTGGGAATATAGGTGCCCACCCCAACACCCACCTATTCTTAGAGACGAGGTCTCACTCTTGCTTAGGCCGGTCTTGAACTTCTGAGCTCCAGCAATCTCCCTGCCTCAGCCTCCCAGAATGCTAGGATTATGGGTGTGACCCACCACACCAGGCCCAAGGCCACTATTTTTAGTCTTCATTTTTCCAGATTATTTTGGATTCACTTTTATCTGAATTGTTTGAATTATTCACCATACATAAGCTATCATAATATCTATTTTTGAAGGGTAAAACCCACTGACATAACATTAGAAATGTTGTTTTGCCAGAAAACATACTAGAAGTGTATGTTCTTGATCTCCACAATAAGACATTTACCTGAAAGACCTGTCTAAACAATATCAAACATTGCAATTTCAAAGGCAGTGGGAAACCCCAAAATAGTAAGTTTTTGTTAAACTACTTAGCCATCTTTTTCACTAATTCCATCAGCTGACTTCCATAAACATCCATGAACTTGCACTGATGGAGATCGTTCCAGATTAATTCTTCACTAAACTGTACTTAACTGTTCAAAATAAAATCATTAAGCAAAATCATTGTAATACAGTACTTTATAATTTTTGTAAGTGATCAAATGTAAGAAATCTCCTCTTCTCTGAGAATAATAAACCATAGTTTATGTTCACCCATGTATAGGATTTTCTTACAATAAATTCCCCAAAGTGGAAATAGCTGTTAAAACTGCTGTTTTCACCCTTTTTACACTAACTAATTGGCTTCTAATAAAAATTAAATAATTTATATCACTTTGGGAGTGTCACCTTTTCTAGCAAAAGCATTAATTAAATATCTGATCCCCCAAAATGGATTCTTAATGCTTTATGGACATTTTTATCACTTGAGGATTAAAACATTTTTCTAAGTTTATTAACCAATGATTAACTGTCTTCCTTTGTCCTCTGTCCATTTAATGGGGGGGGGGGTTCTTAGTGTTTTACTTATAGACTTGTGTGATTGCAATAATTTTGTGCCTGAGTTTTATGGCGTTTAACCACAAAAACAGTTCTGGTGAGAGCATATTTTGCATGTATTGTGGATGGCAGAGAGCGGTGATGGCAAAATGCCAAGGAAAGGGAAACAGGAAGAGGAGGTTCTTGTACTGATGTGTTTCACTGTGACTACTACGTACCACAGAGGTTGAAGTGCATTAAGCGTTGTTCAAAAACACACAGCTATGATCTTGTATGTGTGTCTCACCACTGGGAAGAGTCCTCTGAGTGCCCTGGAAAAATAGTAAATAAGCTTATTTCTCCTTAACCCCACCTCCTTTCTTTAGTTGTTTATTCCACATTGTCTACAGCAGTAGTTTCAGAATATAAACAGGTATCACCAAAGTCATCAATGATAACTGGTCCCAACCACACATTTGGATGTTAATTAAATATACCCATGCCACCATAAACAGAATATCACGTCAGAGTAAAGGAAATGGGACCAACGGTGGCAGAGTCCTTGGATCCTAGGTCACACGTCAGCATCTGAGGAACCCAGAAGTTAGACCTAGATCTATCTAACTGACATAATGCCTTCCTTCTAAGAGCTTTATGCATAGTACGAAACATGGCAAGTGTTTACAAAAGTGGTTGCTGGGAACTGAATTCATCTCGTTGCTTATGGAGTCCCAGCCTTTTCAAATAATGTATTTCTTAAGACCATAAACAGAAGCAGAGCCACATGGTGAAATTCTGACATTAAATGCCCAAATTCTAACAGGTCATGTGCTGCCTTGTTCTGGTGAGAAAACCGCCAAAAGAAGGAGTAGCAGCTGCAAGAAGGTTGTTAGGAGGTAGCAGGGGACAAATGACCAGGATGTGAAGAAAAGTGCAGACTCTTCAAAAATCAAACCTAAGCTATTAGAAAGTCACGAGTAAATAAACAGATGGTGGGAGGCAAAATGTGGGGGGTGGAGTTAGCCAATAAGAGCTTTTGGAGGAGGTGGATCTTGAGCTGGTCCTTGCAGATGATGGAAGACTTAGAATGGGCCCAGCACCTGTGGCTCAAGCGTCTCAGGCACCAGCCACATACACCTGAACTGGAGGATTCGAATCCAGCCCAGGCCCGCCAAACAACAATGACGGCTGCAACCAAAAAATAGCCGGGCGTTGTGGTGGGCGCCTGCAGTCCCAGCTACTTGGGAGGTGGAGACAGGAGAATTGCTTGAGCCCAGAAGTTGGAGGTTGCTGTGAGCTGTGATGCCGCAGCACTCTACCCAGGGCAACAGCTTCAGGCTCTGTCTCAAAAAAAAAAGAAAAGAAAAGAAAGACTTAGAATGAACTGGGCATATTATTGAGAATCAAGGAATTGCCCTCTCTGAGGCCATTAATGCCACCAGTCCCTTCATCTGAGACTAGAGATATAACTTATCTCCACACACTTGAACTATAAATTTTTGAAAGATATTTCCTGGGAACAAAGCAATATTTCTGACCACTCCAGAGGATCAATCAATGTCAATATCACAGATCTGAGCACCTACAAAGCCTGGGGCTCTGCTTTTCTCTTGACCTTATGTAAGTTTGATCCATTAATCCTTTCATTTTGGGATTACAATCACCATTTGGCACAGCAAGTCTAGATGCTATTTTTAAGTCTAGGAGGAGAGCAAAAACAACGTAAAGGGGAAGAAAACTATGCCTCGACCTCCTCCCTAGGTTGTTCAAAGTCACTGGATTTATGACTTTGAGGATAGAATACATCAACCCAATCAAAATTAAATCAAAGTACCTCTTTTCCATGGAATATAAATAGTTCACGGAGGTAACACAGAGAAATTTAAAGAAATTTTCATTTTTATTGCAGAAATGGAACATAACATCATTGGATTACTTATTTTGTCAAAGTGAAGTCTCTTTTAAATATTGCTTTTTCAACACACAGTGATGAGTTGATAACCTTTTCAACATACAGTGAGGAGTTTATAACAGTTACAGAAAGAATATGACTAGCTTCCTGCTTCATGCAAAGATACTACAGAAAGTAATATTCCAAACCAAAAAAAAAAGAAAAAGTTTTAAGACAGTTCAAAGTCTCAGATTATTTGCTGGTGACAACAGGACGGTATAACTTTACAAAATAAATCTGTGTGCCGCCATCTTATCCGTGTTCAATCTCCTTCTCTCCGAGGCATTATCTCCATCCTGACATGCTGCAGGACAAAGTGCACATATCACTCACACAGGATTATGAAAATAAACGAATAAACTAAAACAGATCAACACTTTAGTTCTAACAGGAGACAGAGTGCTAGAAAAATAAGTAAAAGGATTCCATAAAGAAACATTTAGACAAATCCAGAAGGTGAGACATTCTAGTGGACAACAGGTCAAACCCCTTCAATAACCAATAGCATGAAAAGAAAAAGGAGAAGCAGCGGAAGGACAATTATTACAGATTAAAGAGAAGTAAAAGATTTAGGCTGGGTGCAATGGCTCGTGCTTACAATCCTAGCACAAGGATAGGATTGGGAGGATGTTCTGGGAAGTCGAAACAAGGTGATCACTTGAGCTCAGGAGTTCAAGACTAGCCTGAAAAAGAGGGAAACCCCATCTGTACCAAAAACAGAAAAATTAGCCTGGTACCTGTGGTGGGCACCTATAGGCCCAGCTGCTTGGGAGGCTGTGGCAGGAGGATCACTTGAACCCAGGAGTTTGAGGTTGTTGTGAGCTAGGTTGAGGCCACGGCACTATAGCCTGGACAATAGAGTAAGACTCTGTTTCAAAAAAGAGAGAGAGAAACTTAAGGATTTAACAACCAAATTAAATGCATAGTCTTTCATTCTTGTTATTAAAAAAAACCATTTGTTGGCTCAGCACCTGTAGCTCAAGCAGCTAAGGCGCCAGCCATATACACCAGAGTTGGCGAGTTTGAATCCAACCCAGGCCTGCCAAACAACAATGACAACTACAACCAAAAAATAGCTGGGCATTGTGGTGGGCACCTGTAGCCCCAGCTACTTGGGAAGCTGAAACAAGAAAATCGCTTAAGCCCAGGAGTTGGAGGTTGCTGTGAGCTGTGATGCCACACCACTCTACTCAAGGCAACAGCTTGAGCCTTTATCTCAAAAAAAATAAAAATAAACTATTTGTAAAAGACATTTGGAGGGAGGATCGGCTAACATAGTTCAGTGAGTAGGGCGCCAGCCATGCACACCAAGGCTGGCGGGTTCAAGCCCAGCCTGGACCTGCTAAACAACAATGAAAATTGCAACCAAAAAATAGACTGGCCTTGTAGTGAGTGCCTGTAACTCCAGCAACTCAGGAAGCTGAGGCAAGAGAATCACTTAAACACAAGAGTTTGAGGTTGCTGTGAGTTGTGATGCCATGGCACTCTACCAACCGTGACATAGTGAGACTCTGTCTCAAAAAAAAAAACATTTGGAGAGAAACTGGAAAAATTTGTATGAAATTGCTGTTAACTTTGGAAAAGGTGGCTCAGCGCCTGTGGCTCAATGGGTTAAGGCGCCAGCCACGTACACCTGAGCTGGCGGGTTCAAATCCAGCCCGAGCCCGCCAAACAACAAGGACAGCTGGAACCAAAAAATGGCCGGGTGTTGTGGCAGGTGCCTCCAGTCCCAGCTACTTGGGAGGCGGAGGCAGGAGACTCGCTTGAGCCCAGGAATTGGAGGTTGCTGTGAGCTGTGATGCCATGGCACTCTATCCAGGGTGACAGCTTGAGGCTCTGTCTCAAAAAAAAACTTTGGAAAAGGGTATTGTGGTTATGTAGAAAAATATTCTTTTTTATAAATGTACAGTGAAGTGAATTGTCATAATATCTATAATTTTACATACTTTTAAATACTTGAGCAAAATAAAAAATATGGACAATATTAACAAATGTTAATATACTCATTCTATTAATCTCTTTTTGGAGTGTTTCAATTACTCTACAATCAAATGCTTTTTTAAAATTTTCAGCTTTTTTATTTATTTTGGGGTTAACATGGGAGTACATACAATTATGTTACCTAAATTGGTTTTGTACGGTTAAAGTCCACATTATAATTGTGTCCTTCACACAGTAAGTGTGCCTTATACCCGTGCAATGTACCCATTGGGTGCAAACTTACCCAACTCCTTCCCTCCACATTTGGACTGAATATAGTTTTTCTTCACATGAACATGTAGTTGTTAACCACTAGTTTTAAATTGGTACTGAGTACATGTGATGCTTATTTTCCCATTCTTATGGTACTTTGCCCAGGAGAATATTCTCCAAACCTATCCAGGTTGTGACAAAATATACAAATTCTCCGTATTTTTTAGAGCTGAATAGTATTCCATTATACATATACCACAAGTTATTAATTCATTCATGTGTTGAAGGGCACTTCTTTTGTTTCCACATCTTTGCGATCATGAATTGGGTGCAGATGTCCTTGTGGTAAAATGCCTTTTTTTCTTTTGGGTAGATGCCTCTGGTAACGGGGTTAGAGCAGCAGTTTTCAACCTGTGGGTCACAACCCACAGGAACTTTATTAAAGAGTTGCGGCACTAGGAAGGGTGAGAACTACTGGGTTACTGGGATCCCCTTTAGGGGAGGTCTAATTTTTGAGGAATCTCCATACTTCTTTCCATAAAGGCTGTACTAATTTGCAGTCTCACCCAACGGTGGATGAGTGTTCCCTCGCCCTCAGCAACAACATCATCTATATCCACCAGCTATTTCTGTTGTGTGCTATGATCTATACCAAACAACTCCAAAATTTCATTTGCTTACGACAAACGCAGATCACTTTTGCCCACTGGTCTGCAGGCCAGGGGGACTTGGCTTCGAGATGTAGGTTGGATTCAGGTCTGCTCTATACATCTTCTGTCTAGGAGCAGTGACTGAAGGCTGAAGCAGAAGTGACAGCCAGGACTGTATTCTTATCCCAGAGGGAGAAGGTTCAAGAATGCTGGTGGAAATCCCCAATGTGTAGCCCCTCAGAGGCTCAGCTTGGAACTAGCACACTGTCACTTCCACTCATCTTCTGTGGATCAAAGCATGACGAAGACCCAGTGTCAACAGAGTAGGATGAATGCTCCTCTATTGCAAGGAGTCCTGAAAAATTATGTGGCAAAGAACCTGAATATATACTTTTGTTATAGGGAGGAAGTGAAGAGTTGGGAGCCACAACAGATGCATTCTCAGAGTTCCCAACTTTGTTTTTCCTGTAACACAATGTTCTGTTCAAACCAATGGCTGCTTCTTGGAAGGTCTATACACCAGCTCTAGAAGAAAGTCAATGACTCTCATATGGGTTAGACAGAAGCCTAATTCACTATTTAACAGAGTAACCACCTACCTCTTGCCATTTCAAAGACTAGCACCTAAGGTCAGCTATACTCAAGAGTCCGACTTACAATTCTTTATCCTCATCTGATTCCTCCAAGAGGCCCACATTTTCCTGCCTTCTGCCCTAAGCCATCCCTGTCACACTGTCTGTCATTGAGGCCAAAACATTTCTTCTTTTCCTGTTTTTCTATTTGTTTTATCAGCAAAAGAACCTTAGACTTTATATGTAGTATATAGGGATTAGGTTGCTTGGAGTTTATGGGATAAGCATGGATGTTGTGTGTAGCCTATTGAAATTGTGATAATTTAATTAAACCATGGATTTAATGGACCTCCAGGGAAAGTGTGAAGATCAACCTTTTTAAAACCCTGCTCCCTGTTGATGAACAACAGCAACAACAACAAGCTCATGTTCTCCTTCATAGTAAACATTTAATAAGGGCACTTTCTATGAGCCTATTATACTGCTTTGTTTTCACAGCACAGAAACAGAGATCAAAGGCAAACAAGACCAGTGTCTTGGGAGCCCTGGGGAGAGGTTTTGAGAAGGGGAAAATTGGGTCAAAAATCAGAGGTCAAACAAGAATTTAACTAAAACTAATCAGTTGGATTTGGCCAAGCCACCACAGCTTGTTGCACAGGTTGTACCTTGCACAAGGGCACTCACCCAAAAGGACAAGTGGGACTAAAATTCAGCACGTGCCCTGTCTGCCAGCCTAGCCAAGGCCCTCATGCATACTGGCATCATCTGGAGAAAGGGATGCCATCTATAAAGCACACAAGGTTGTGATCTGTTTTCCAAGCTCAAGCCCAAGCAACTATTCTCTACATTCACCCAGTGGGGTCACCTTTTCTAAATAGCACAATGCACCATATGGGCTACTGGACCTGAATTTAGCAACTGGGAGGTCAAATGGGAGGATAAAATTTTAAATTTACACGACAGCCATTTGTAAAACTATAACACTATTCAAGCATAAAGCAGAGCAGGCCAAGGTGATTCAGAAGCGTAGCAGGTGACAGGAGAAATTACATTGACCACAAATATTTTCAGCGTAACCCACAGCAGGTAGATTCCACATGAGATACTCAGGTATCTAACAATCTCCTCTGTGGGAAATCACTTGAGAACAGACTGGCCAGAAAGCACAGATGGGAGTGGACATGTTGATTTCTAAAAGTCCACCTTGGCCGCAAACCCGAGGGCAGACCTAGCCAGTAGGTAGTAGGTAGAAAAACCGCAGACAGCAGCACCTGAGCCAGCCTGGCCTGGCATCACTGCTTTGATCTCACCAAGTTTGACTTGAAGAAAACATCTGGTTTTGAGGCTTCTCAGAGGCCACTTGGTGCAAAACCAAGGGGAGGTTTTTGTAAAGGTCTGTAGCACCGTGATTGGGTGGGTACGCACAGTGCTACAAAACCCGCAGAGACCTGTACAAAAACTGCAGGGGCAAAAGTGTTATTTCCCTGGGAAATTCTCAGCCTGGGAACTATCCTCCAAGGGATGAATTCACAGGCAGCTTTCCTCCTTGCTTGGTGGCCCAGAAAGGATGCCTGGAAGTTGGCTGGACCAAGGAAGATGACTTCTCACTCCTGGTTGTTCTCCCTTGGGTGAAACTGGCATTTCAATGTTTTCTTACAGCACTTTTGGGGAATACAAAAAGGTGTTCTTTAAAAACTACTTTTATCTTGCTTTTGTGCTGATTCCACTGCAAAAGAGAGTTCTATGAGCTACCTCATATGGAATGTATGAATCCAACTCCCTAGAGACATGTGCTCAAATGCTTTGCTTTGCAGTTGGGAAGATGGATTTAAAGAGAGATTGGTTTGTTTGTAGACAATCACCAGCCACTGCTGTTCATTCTGAAACAATTCTGAAAATCACCCGTACCTGAGCAGTGCTTCACACCATCTCATCTCCTCTTATAGGGCCACGCATTATCTGCTCTCGGGGCAGCGTCAGTAACTGTAAATGCCTTGACTCTGAAGTAGTCACAGATTCAAGACCCATCATCTTTCAGAGACTGAGAACTAGATGTAGGTCTAGGAAGAGAGAACAATCTGTAACAACAGAAAGCAACCTTTCAGAGCTCCTGGTAAGGTGTACTGTGCAGGGAATATTCACGGCAGGAAGACGGTTCCTGCACACTCCTCAGACAGCAGCCTCCTGAAGCAAACCCATCCCTATCTGCAGTGGATTAAATCATCAGGAACCAGCTCAATGAGCAACAAGTGCCATCTTCCAAGGAGCCAAGCTCTAAAGACCCTCCAGTCCTAAAGCTGCTGGGGAGAAGACAGGCCGGAAGCACTGTGGAGATTATAGAGAGGTCGTCCAACGCCGTGATACAGACAAGCTCATCTTTGGAAAAGGAACCCATTTGACCGTGGAACCAGGTAAGTAGTTCGTTTTTTCAAAATCTGGAGTTAAGGCATCTTCCATCTGGGAGGCAGAAATATTAGAAAACAGGAATGGGTGAAATAGCACTTGTCTAGGGTTGAGGACAACTCCTGGGGAGAAGCGAACTATGGTTATTCCTCTCCATGGGAGCGGGGGTTGGGGACGGATCTGCAAAAACAATGGTCTTCAGGGGGTGTCAAAGAGCCCATACAGGTCAGGGAAAACTGAGAGAATTCTGTCCAATTCATTCAGCTCCAGCTGTAGAAATCAGAGTCATTGACCCAACTCCTGAGCAGAATCATAACTGACCGGGAATAAGGCTGGGGTGATTCTATGGAGGTGACTCCAAACATAAATAATTCTGAACTTCCTTAGGCCAAACACATCCATCCCCTGGGCATGGAGGGTGAGGCCAGAGCAAGTGGTCACTGGTGCTCCTGCATCTCTCCTTAGAGGAAAGGAATGTGTTCCAGACTTTTGTTTCTAATTGTTTGAGCTGCAAAGGGAAACTAGGTTACTGGTGAGAAGTATGGAACATTCTGGTTCTCACTGAGACCAGATGACAAGCAGAACAAAGTAAGTGTGTAATGCTTCCAACTAAGAAATCTCCAGGACTCAGCCAGTAGTAGTCCCCTAAGGACTCCCAGTGTCTCCAGCTCACAAAGAGGACAGGGAGCCACTCAACTGACTGTTAGGAAGGAATCATGCTCAAGACAGAGGGCATTTTTGGTGTCCTTTAAGTGGCATTTGAATTCAACTGTGTCTTGCTAAAAGAAGAAAGTGGTCTCCACTTAGCAGAAACTTCCAGTTAGATAATGTATGTTAATGTTAAGCCAGAGAATGTAATAAACCAAGACCAAAAGCCAGGGCAAAGTTCCCAGGGAAGTCTAGCAGTAGGGGTTGTGCTTCCAAATCTGCCCAAATGCCTACTAGAAAAAAAGGGGCTTTGGCATCCATCTTGTGTTTTCCAAGGTGAAAGAAAGCTCTAGACAGGGAGGGTGGAAGAGAGTGATGGGTGGTGTCTCTCAGAGACTGACTGAGGACTGGGTGGCCCTGGTGTAAGCAGTAAAAGAGGCTGGGGGAAAACAGGCGTCCACATCCCCAGGCCCCACAAGCTGTGGGAAAGAGAAGGGCTTTGCCTTTTGAAAGAAAGACAGAGACACCCAAAAGAGATGCATTCAGGCTTTTCCTTTTCTAAATCAAAATGTTAGACAGATTTAGAAAATTCAACTAATTCAGGCCCTTGCCTTCCCAGGGCATCCAAGCTGTGGCCCAGCAGGCCGCATGCAGGTTATCTGACGCCTGTTTTGCTTATCTGTGGTATCAGACACTGTAAAAATTACACTTGAACTTTTTTTTTCTTTGCTTATCAGCTTTAGCATTTACGTATTTAATGCGTGGCCCAAGATAACTCTTACACTTCCAATGCATGGCAGAAAACAAAACAAAAAAAGGTTGGACACCCTTGCAATGCCTTTTTGGCTTTAAAACATCTCACTAAAATAATAGTTTGCCCACATTTCCAGCAAAGCGAATGACTGATTTTCTAATTTTCCTTTGTTGGCCAAGTTCTCCCTAATGGATTAGGTTTCTCTGTTTATGGAGTTACATGGTCCAGTATTGCCCTAAGTGTGGAGCGCACAGCGCAGGGTTTTAAATGGTAGATGGATAGACTTTCTTTTCATTTTAATGGCTCTATCTTTTAATGGCTATCAGAATAGTACAACTAGATCATCAAAACCATGTGATTTAAATTTTTCTTTTAATTATGTTCTAAGTAAGTTTTTTTAAAAATTATTAAGCAAATTATGACAGATGGATATGCCAAAAAAAAAACAAAAAACCTCAAAGAAGATGTGACTAATTGAAGTTTGGAAAACACTGACCCGTGCATTCTATCATCCTTTGAAGTGAAAAGATAAAGGGCTTCCAAAGGGGGCAGGACCCCGAATGTCTTTGAATGGCACCTTCTTTTTTTAGCCAACTAATATTGGATTAAAGAGGCATCGGTGCAAACCCAGGGCCTTCATCTTTTCAGAAGCCTTTTGATGCTTTCTTTCCTCAGGAGCTTCTTTCAAGTTCTTACTTGTAGGGCTCCCAGGTAGCACAAAAATAACAGAACAGGTCTATACAAACCCATGGCTGCAGGTCCCAGCATACATTTCAGCCCTCTGAATAGAGTAAACCAGAAGACAGCACTTCACTTCATAAGACAGAGCCCGAGAACAGGGCAAAACAGCGTGAAAAAAAGTGCTGCTGTATAAATTTGTGCTTCTGACAGTGGCAATGGCAGGGCTTAGATAAGGGCCCTGGTCATCAGCAATATCTGCATGGAATACTGTCTATTATTATAGGTTCTCATATCACTGACCCCTGTTTGAGTGCTTGTCATTTATCAGGCCACAGGAATAGGCATTTCGATGAATGTCGTTTTACTCAGTTCTCACAAGGATCATGTGGAATTAGATACCATCACTTGCATTTTACAGATCAGGACACTGAATCTCAGGGGAGCTCCCCAAGATCAGACAGCTTAGCAAAGGCATAATTTGAATCATCTGTCTGATTCTGGGGTCTGTGCTCTTAAGAAGTTGGCCATTCTGTCAGGCTGCAGCTCAATGTGGGCACAAGTAGAAATTTTTCCTGCCTGGCCCAGGATTCAGCAACTTGCCAAGCTCAATCTTAAACAAAAGCTATGCTACTTCCCTTCTAGCACCATCCCCACCACCTCCTTCACAGAGAAAGAGCTCCCCCACCCCAGGCCAAAGCCAATTACCTGAAGAGGGCTTCCTCTTTCCAAGGAGGAGCCCAGTGAGACTCACCCCTCACATTACATCCCTGGAGAAAGGTCTAGGAAGTGATCAGAGGATCACCCTTTCCTCCAAGAAAGAGGAGATCATAAAGTTCTGGACTTATCAACACATGGCCAAACTGCCAAGAGATGACGTTCCCATTTCTCCTGCCCACTAGCCCTTGCTTGGCATCTTTAGCATTCCCTCCCACCCCAATGGGTATCTCCCAGAACCCAGATCTTGCACCTGCAGATTCCTCTACCTGGGACCACTTTCTCCCAGGAACTCACATAGCTTTCTCCGTCCACTCCTCCAGGTCTCTACCAAATGTCACTCCTGTTGAGGCCTTTCCCAACCATTGCTTGTCATTTTGCAGACTCCTTTCCTGTTCATGTCCACCTGGAACTGTGTGTGCTCATTGACTATCTCTAATGGAGCAAGGATTTTGAGTTGTTTCTTACTATAGCTACAAATAGTATATTAAAGGCACTAAATAAATGAATGAATGAATGCAGAAAGGAATGAATGAATCAGAGGAAAAGTCAGCTGTGGTATAAGCCAAAAGGCAATAGAAATGGAAGTAAGCTGGGAATCTGCAGAGCCAACCCTGAGTCCCAGCTCTGCATCCTCTCATCACATGCCTAGCACTATTCTATGTGCCAGTGTGAACAAAATAGACAAAACTTCATGCCATATTGGAACTTACTTTCTAATGGCAAGAGACAGATGGTAGTAAAAGTTAATTTATTAAATGTATAGTATTTTAGGTGGTATTAATTCCTGTGAAGAAAAATAAGGCAGGGAAGGAGAATAAAGAATACTAGTGGGAGGAAGCAGTGTGCAGTTTTAAACAGAGAAGTCACGGAAAGCCTCCTGGAAAGGTGATATTTGAGCAGTGATCTGGGGAGGCAGCCAGAGGAGGAGAGTGCTTTACTGTAGTGCTGCCTGGGGTGTGTGAAGAACAGCAAGGGGGTGATGGGGACAGAACTTAAACATTAGGTCAGGTTGTGATGGGGGGAGGGGTGGCTCGTAGGCCATTGTAAGGACTTCTATTTTTGGATTCGAAAGGGAAGATTGGAGAGTAAAATGGAGGTCACACGTGACCTAGAGAAAAGACATAGAGAGGACTGGATTCCAGTCCTCACCATGACCCTGAGAAGTGATCACCCTCCTCAACTCAGAGAACACCAAAACATCAAAGTCTCTTCTTCCTCGGCAACCTCTCTCAACAGCCCTTTCCCCAAAGAGGTGTCCTGGTAGTGATATTACATCCCCCTGCTTCAAGTAGAATTTATTTTCTCTGAGTCTAACCCTTAAAAACATTCTAATAATTACCTTGAGGCTTCCTAGTTTACAGAATGCTTTATGTAGACCCTTTCACTTAATCTTACAACCTACTAGTACAGAAGATATTATCCGGATTCTATAAAGGAGACAGATAAAGCTCAGTAAGCTTAAAGAACTTGGCCAAGATTATACACCTGGTAAGGGACAGAGTCTTCTGATATCTTTCTATTTCAAGTGAGAACCACCCTCGTGTTAGTGATTCTCAAAGTATGATTTGTAGTCCTTTATGGGAGATAAGCTGACCTAAAATGCAGCTTCCCTCTTTGGTTTTTATGAGTAACATAAAGACAGTCTCATAGACTCTGATTCTTACATATGATAGAAGCTAATGTAACTGTCTTCTAAGTGTGAGTGTGTCATTAAAGCTTGCTGCAATTTAGTATTCATGTAAATTAGTTTATAAAAATGAGCTGAAGAATCAAATTCTATTTTGTACTAAGAAATCTGGCTGTTGCACGGTTCTTGGCAATGATGCAAAGCTCTTGGGTATGAAATGGAATTCCCCTAAAAGGCTAGAATAAGTGGTGCATATAACACCCTAGGTCTTTGCCCCACCTAAATGTAGCCCAAAGTTTAGGAACCACTACTCTATAACCAACTGAATAATATCACCTCATAGAGATTTTTCCACCTCTCTTTAATCCTAATCAAACCAAAATCTCCATTTTAGTACATTTATCCCCTCTCCTTTGGAGCACAAATTCTGTCAACTTGTGACATGGGCAAAAGCATGGATTTCTATTTGACATTGGAGTCATCTCCTGCCCCATCCTGTAGAACAGCCTCCAAAACTGAGGATAAAAGTGTTTAGATCAGCAAGGGCAGATAATCCACCTGATTTGGCAACTGAGGCTGGAGTTACTGTAAAGAGAAAATTTGCATTAGTTTTGCCAGCTGTGTAGACCTCTGATCTTCGGCAAAGGAACCTATCTGGAGGTAAAACCACGTAAGTAACTTGTTTTTCCTCCTTACTACATTTGGCAATTATGTCTATTAAACATTTTCCTAAATTATCAGATTGGGAAACAGTTCTCAGATTGTTGAAAAATTCCTCCAGCAGGTAATTTAGCATGGGATGGTTTGTGGGAAAGGGATTGAGTTTCTGATAAAGTCCAGGAGGGGGTGTGTGATTTGGGCAATCTTCTTCTTTTTTTTTTTTTTTTTTTTGAGACAGAGCCTCAAGTTGTTGCCCTGGGTAGAGTGTCGTGGCATCACAGCAACCTCCAACTCTTGGGCTCAAGCGATTCTCCTGCCTCTACCTTCCAAGTAGCTGGGACTACAGGCACCCACCACAACGTCCGGCTATTTTTGGTTGCAGCCATCATTGTTGTTTGGCGGGCCCAGGCTGGATTCCAACCCGCCAGCTCAGGTGTACGTGGCTGGCACCTTAGCTGCTTGAGCCACAGGAGCTGAGCCTTGGAAACCTTCTTGATCCGCTGTCTTTCCCAGAGAGTCTTTCTTGTCTTCCTGCTCCCTGCCTAAGTTTGGAGAACAGCTTAACACCTGTGCAGTCACCCTGTACATACAGAGGTGGGCCATGCTTACAGCACTTCCAAGCAGGGGATGGGAGGTGGAACAAGAACATAAAACCAAGAGTTCAGAGACCAAGTTCTAATCTTTATGATGAACTCTGTGACTTAACTTCAATGCACTCTAGTTTCCCTGTAGTTACAATGAAAGATTTCCAAGTTGTCTTCCAGCTCAGCACACGATGATCCTGATTATCCCCCAGACTGGTTCTTAGGGACAATTTGGTAGGAAAAGCAACAACACCCAATGGTGCAAATATCTTATGACTCCAGTGGAATTTTGTGAGTTCATGGAAAGAAGTGCTGTCAAGGGAGTAAAACTCTTCCTGTGCATCCATTACTTAGCCCTCGTGTGACCACTGAGGTTCCTTTCAACCCTATTCTATCACTCTAGTTCCACAGATGGAAACTGGAGTCCAGTGATCTGAGAGAGAGGCCCAGTTCAGCCACTCAGTTAACCACTTTTAGCTTCAGTGACTTCGTCTGTAAGATGGATATAATAATATCACCTCATGGAGTTTATTACAATGATGTTTGTGGAAGGGAAAGGATGTTAAGTAGAAAAGCTCTTATACAAATAGTGAGCAGCTATGGTTATTCTGATCCTCTGGGAAGATCCCAGGTCTTTTGCATCAGTGGGTCTTGCAACAACCATCATGTCTTTCCACCCCTCACTGAAACACAGTCCTGTTGTGATTGATTTAATTGAGCCTTAGAGTTAGGTTTCTGCTGACAATGGCCATTTGGCAATTCTCAACAAAACCAAAATGATTCCTTTCTCCCTGTGAACATATAATCCCAAAGCAAGATCTGGGGGTAAAAAGAGATGGCAGGTTGAGGAGATAATAGCAGAAAACCTGCTGACTTTCCTAAATGCCAATACTCAGAATATAACAGACATCAAAAATCTTCCAAAATGTAATTATGTTCAGATCTCAGAAGCCCTTGCAAATCTCTGTCTCTAGCTACACCCATTCTGCTCTACCCATCCCTTCCAAACAGATGAACTAGTCTGATAAGAGGAACAAGTGGCAAGATTTTTTGTAGTGATGCCTGGGGTGGTGCTTTGACAGCACAGCTCTTCTTTGGAAACAGCACTCAACTCATTGTGGAACCAAGTAAGTTATGTCTTTTACTATAGGTCAGTGTGTGTAAATTTCCTTGGAGTTGTTGGAGCTTTGTCCTGAATGAGCAGGTTTTTGAGGAAGTCAGTTGGTTCTAAATTGGAAATGTATTGTTTGTTGCAAAAAAGAGGGGTAAAATTTGAGGGCAGATGCATTAGATTTCTCTTAAGAAAATATTCTTAATACATGCTTGGAAACTGTTCTGCGGCTTGGTGTTGATACGTCTTTTACAACTACCTGCAAAAGCCCTAGTCTGGCTTCTGCTTCTGGTCTCCTGGGACCAGGGAAAAGGCAAGCAGCAGATATAGATGAGGGTCTCCCCACTCTTTATGAGGGAAAAGAGTCATGATCACTGTGTAGGAAGAGGGAGAGATAGAAAGAAGGAAAATATTATAAAAGGAGATAAATAAAGAAGTTCTCTCTCTCTCTCAAGCCAATCTCACCCTTGTCAATTTTTTCTCAGAACTTGCATTAAACAAACATGACTGGCTAAGACTAAATAGTCCCCAAGGGCTCATCTTAGCCTCAGTTTACTGAGATCAGTTATAAGCTCACCTTCCCTGTTAGCCCTGAGTCTGGGGACTCAGCACAAGGATTTAAGAGCCCTCATCCAATGTAGAAACACAGCCCCAACTTCAGGATGGTAGAGAAGTCATGGTGTTCTCCTGGAGACAATGTTCCCTTGGCCTGTCCCAGTATTTGGAAATCCAGGGCCTATATTAAGGTAGTTTGGGTACCTGCTAACAGGCAATCACTGGGACCAGTGCAGAGAACAAGAGTGTCAAACACTTTCCAAAATGCCAAATCCAATGGGGCAGGCATTACCTCTTACATGGCTAGATTTTTATTTTGTTAATTAAGAAGAAATAAGGAAGTAGGGAAAGGTACATGGATGTGGGGAAGCTATGTCATGGTCCCATAAGTGAGTGGTGCTGTCAACATGGTCTCTGCCTCTCAGAGGATAATATAAATTTATAAAGGTCCTTCATTTCCTGTTGCTTCCAGAGGAATCGTGGGATTTGGTGAGTTTCCTTATCTTTGAGGGGAGAGAGACCAAAGCAATGAAAAGAAGGGAAAGAGAATCTTGTTATAGCCGATTGCAGTCTGATTGATGTTTAGCAAATTGCATCTGAGCAAAAAGTATTGTGTTTCATTTTCCCCTTTAAATCATTTCCACTTGAAATTTGGAATTATCTGCACTGTTAGAATCAAATCTTTGAGACCGTGCCTTTGGGAGTCTTAGGGAAGAAGGAAATTGATGAGACTGATGCTTAGCCCTTCTGCCAGGATGCTGACCATGCTCCCTGATGACACTCTGTTTGCCTCTCTGATCTGCTTTTCCTGCAGTGATGAAATGTAATATGATGATGTGAAGCTCAAGTAGGAAGTGAGAATTTTCAATCAAGTCCCCAGTCTTTAGGGTTTTAACAGTGAATAATGGGCCTGCCCAACTGTCATTCTCTTTTGCCTGGTTCTGGTTCTAGCCCTAGGCCCTTGAATTTTGAGACAGAGTAAGTCGTGTGGTCTTTAAGTTCTATTTCACAGGATTGCTATATACTCCTGAGACTTGTATCTGGATCCAGAGTCAGGAGAAATTATAAAACAAAAATAAGCAATACAAAGCAAGCCCTGGCTTCTCTGACCCACAGCCATGACACACAGCACCACTGGGCTCCCCTGATGGCAACCAATTTCTTGTTTAATCCTCAGGTTCTTAGAAAGCCTTTCACTGGGTTCGGGGAATTAGAAAGCAGATTACTATTATGAGACTCCGAGTGATCGGAGAAATTAAGTTTCAATCAGAAAGCTATGTTTATAACCCAAGAGAAAGGAAGCAGAGTATGAGAATGGAACCTGTTTCTAAATCTTCCTCTCCTCAACCTAACATTTGTTCTAAATCTTCTCTCCTCAACCTAACATTTGTTGTTAAGAAACATCAATGGTCAGTGCCCCATCCCTGCCCCCAAGCTACTGAGGTCTTCTTGGAAAGCCTTTCCAATAAACTGGGAGTTAAATTTTCCATCTTGAAGGCAGCAATCAGTCAATTGTCACCCTCTTTTCTTGCCCTGTCTCATCCCTGTCCTAGCTTGGATGGGGATTTCATCTCTCTCCAGAAGTTCAACTATCATTAGTTTCAAAGGGAACTGGGACTCTGTGCACTCAGCCCCCTGGTCTCATCAAGGCCAGCTTTGCAGTTCTTTGAGCCATGGGCTCTCCAGGCTGAGACTTGCTGCCAGGGAGGCAGGGCACAGATGTTCCAGCCCAGGCCCCAGGGCCAGCCCCAGGCTGGTTTCCTGTCTAATAGTGTTGCAATGTGCTCCTGGGCCACCAGACAGATGTTTTTTGGAACTGGTACCAAACTCTTCATGGAGCCCCGTGAGTTGATCTTTTTCCTATATTTCTAGGGATAATTTGAGTCCTGGGACTGGGGCTGCCATCCAGTTTGCTTTGCAAATTATAACGAGCAGATGACATTAGAACTAGGAGATGGAGTAGCACAGACAGGAAGTGAGCCAGAGTAAAGAGGCTAGAATGAGTCACTGCAATAGTTCTGTGACTACCTTTACTTTTAAATATATATACTGTATATTAAAACTATAGTTCCCACTTATTTCTGAACTCTTCAGAGCATACCAGAAAATACAAGGAAATCTAGATGAATTACACTAAGAATTAGAGCATTCGGGTGTAGGGAGAGACAATGGGACCCTGTGGCCCCAGTTCCTCAGGGGACTGCTTCATTCTTCTGTCCCTTTGGCTGACTTGCACATGCCTCATTGCAAACTGAAAGCAAATACCTTGCAGCTTGGAAGATTCAGGAGAGAGGTTGTTAGCCTTTTCAGTAATCAGGTACAGCCAACTTTTCTTTCTAGGTTTAAATTAAATCCTATATTGGCAGAAAATCTTCAAATTCTGAGCAACATTTAATATAGATTTTGCCATTCTTAGGGACTGTAAATGTAAAACATAGATGATTTCTAAGTTAATAAATTAAGAAAGCCTGTTCAGGAAGGGTATACACTTCTTTTTGTATTATCTACCAGTACATAACATGACCATTATATTGGTAATCATATAAAGATAAAGTCCGAAAATGAAACAATGGTCCAAACAAATAGCACTCAAAACACATGTTGAAATGTAATTACACTTGGAAAATCCTCAAAAGATAAACCATTAAGTTTCTAATTTAAATTTTGGACTACAATTTTATACAACTTTAAATTTTGGTTTAAGTCAAATATAAAATAGACTAGACAACTACTTTGAGTGCATTCCATTTTTTAAAAAAGTTTTAAATCAATCAGATAGCTTTCTCTTAGGTTACTACGATGAAAAGAAAAAAAACACTTTCCTTTCAAACAATTGTTTTGAACATATAGACATTAACTTAGAAAAATAGTCTGAGAAAATGGTTTTCAAGGCCTATGCTTCATCTGAAATGCTAATAGATTCAGAGCTCAGAACCATAAGTGCATGACTTTCTTCAGGTCCAATTTCTTCACCAGTGTTCAAATTATTCAAATCACATCTCCCCAACTCGAAGTGATCATTGACAATTGTCTGATGAATTCAGGTGTTAAAATCCCAGAAAGCCTTAATTGTCGAACTAAATCAGACTAGGATTAAGTCATATGCTTAAATAAACAAGTGTTGTTTGTTTTTTTTAAATAGACAAGTTTCCTTTCTACCTCATAATCCCTTAAAAGTCAACCAGAATACATCTCAAACCAAAGTCAGGATAGTGAACAAGAAATGTAGCAGTTCTGAAGGAAAGTGAATGAGCAACATATGTGGTTTTCCAGCCCGTACTAGTCCAGCCCGTACTAGGGTTATCTGTTTGTGTTATCAGTGACTTCACTATGCAAGGAAACAAAACAATGAAGGTTTTCTCACGCAGGTTGAAAGCAGGTTCCAGGAAAGCCATTTGAAAAATTCCCAGTCCTCTCTCTTATCTAGAACTGAAGCCAAAGATATAAGGAACCAGATTACAAAGAACGAGTTTCCTGCCCTGAGTAACTAGAACAAAATTAGTCTTTCAGCTGCACTTCTCAGCAGAGAAAAGATGGAGAATTATGATGGCAACAATGAGGGGCCTGCTCTGAACGGCTGATTTCCTAGGAAAGCCCTGATCAGCCGTGGTCCATTTACTGAGAATTGATCAGCAGGAACTTCCTGACTAGCAATCATGCCCTCTCAACCAGATATGACCAGTTGATTTTGTTGTAGCTCTACTACCATGAGCTATCTAGCTGAAGCCCAAATCCAGATTCATGGTCAAACACTAGAAAAATTACTTATTTTTCATTTACACATTCATTACCAACTATTTGTTCAGCAATACCTAAGATCCTGATTGTAGACCATAGTAGATAAAATGTACACTGGAATTCAACATATTTTTCATTTGATACCAAGAAGCCAAACTCACCTAAGTTGTAAATACTAAGAGCCATATCTTTGGGAATAATTAATATAGAAAATCAGCAATTAAGTTGAGGATTGGAAACATATCCAATTGCCCTTTACAGATTGATTGTCTTTCCTGATTTTAGGACTCCTTCTTTTGCAGTCATCTGAAGAGAGCCTAAGAATCCAAATCTCCATGGACACAAAACTTAATCACAATTCAAAAAACTTCAATAAGGCATAGTCTTAAGCTTCAAGACTTTTGGTTTGGGGGCAGAAAAAAAAAAAGGCACTTAGAGTAACAGATAGATGACAGCCCAAGGCGAGGCATGAAGGAAGAGGATGCCAGGAGGAAACCAGTTACTGAACCAACATTCCATAGCTCCTCTTAGAATAAAACAAGAAGAAAAGGGCTTCTACTCATTTTATGACTATAAGGACTTCTTGAGAGTGATCGTTTTTATTCTCCGATTAAAGACTCAAAGGAAACTCTGGTAGTCAGTCCCTTGCAGAAGAGTAAATATTCACCTAAAGGCAGGACATTCCATTTAACTTTGACAGAGCCCTTCTAGTCCATAAAACATGGAAGACCCCTTTAGTGACCCAAACACCCCCATCCTCAGAGCATTTGGACCAGTTATGCAGTCCTTCTCAGACCCTCGATTCTTTAACTGACATAATGCCAAGCATGAGCACCTGCCCTGCTCTCCTTCTAAGGGCCCATTCATTTAAAATAAACCAACTAGGGCAGACAGTTATTTGCCTTAATTGTCCAGATGATTGATCAATAAAACATAAATAATTGAAACCCAAATGATCCAGAAACTTCTTTACAGTCATTATTTTCCATCTCTGATTCCATGTCTCTCTTAGCAGCTCCTAACTAGAAGTCAAAGTGACTGCCTTTCCTGTCTGCTCCCCTTGGCCATCCTTTCATGGGGTGCTCACAAGCCCAGGTCACTCACAAGGTGCACGGAGGTCTGCAGTGTAGTGTTTGGCCCCAGCGTAACTGGCATAATCCCTACTGTTTAACTCCCACAAAGTTGTAGATGAATTATTTCATAAAATAAGTTTATTATATTTACAGGGTATCAGACTCCTACCAAACCATCTGTTTTCGTCATGAAAAATGGGACAAATGTCGCTTGTCTGGTGAAGGACTTCTACCCCAAGAATGTGAATATAACTCTCAAATCATCCAAAAAGATAAAAGAATTTGACCCTGCTATTGTCATCTCTCCCAGTAAGAAGTACAGTGCTGTCAAGCTTGGTCAGTATAAAGATCCAGATTCAGTGACATGTTCAGTTGAGCACAACAAGGAAACTGTGCACTCCACAGACTTTGAATTAAAGACAAAGTCTTCAGGTGAGTCATATCTGGCCGTAAGGGGTGAAGATTATGGGGAACAAAAATTAGGGGAAAGGTAAATTAGAGATGTGAGCTCCGGACAGATACTTCTCAATGTGGCATCATGCTGGAAATAAGACTTAGGCCCAACCACAGCCTTCCAAGGACTGGGAAGGAAAAGCTCTGCATCCTTCAACTGGAATCTAAGACAAGCCAGTCTCGTTTCATTCCCATCTCTCCTCCTTACCAACCACTGCCTCGTTCATATGAGCAACTGTCCTACTACTAGACTCTGGGGTCAAAAGCCCATGTGCAGTCTGATTCAGTGCTAAATTCCGAAACAAAGGGCAGCCCAGCCCATCATGGGGTTAAGAATTTTAATTCTTCCTACACATTAGAGGCATGCCTAGATGTTGGCCTCATGGTGCAATGAAAAAAGCCCAGAATGGCAAGCATGTTGGTTGTGTCAATAGCTATTGAACCTTAACCAGGTCACACCATCTGGTCTTCAGTTTATTTATTTAAAGTCTCCAATTTTAAAACCCTATAGTCCTTTGAGCCCCCTTGGGTGCTAATGTATCCCTGACCCCTGAGGTTTGTTCCAGATAATCAAAACCCAGCAGAACATGGAAAGACAGAGCCTCGAAAAGCAGACCCTCAAACTGCAGATCCTCAAAAGACAGAGCAAACTTCGGAGAGCTGCCGTGAACCCAAAGGTTAGTTCAAATCACGAGGCCATCTTCAGAATTAAGAGTTAAAGCAAAACCTATAATTGTCAACTAGGGTCAAAAAGAATCAGATTTTAAAAGAAAACAGAAACCACACTGAGCCCAGTGAATTCTCTCAAGCCTCTGACTCCCCCAAATCCCCACAGAGCTTGCCTGGCTGTCAGCACAGCTTCCAAAAGCTTCCTGGCTGGGTGTGACCAGCAGCCTGGAGGTACCACACTGGGCTTGCAGGCCAGCGAGACCGCAAAATCTGGGGCAGGCTGGTGTCCGTGTGGTAAGCCCAGTTTGGGGAAGGGAATTGCACCTCTCCCTGAAGCCATGCTCTGCACTCTTGTTTAGCCATAGTTCGGGCCGAGAAAGTGAACATGCTGTCCCTCACTGTGCTGGGGCTCCGAATGCTGTTTGCCAAGAGTGTTGCTGTTAATTTTCTCCTGACTGCTAAGTTATTTCTCCTTTAAGGTAAGAATTAGCCATTGCTTATTCCCACCTCTACCCAAACTACACTGCACAGGGGGGAAAGAGGTTTGGACATTCTAAGAAACCAGGAATCACTGGGGAGGGAAAATAGAGACAAATTTAGAACTGATAATGTGACCTATCTCAGATACTCAGCAATATCCCATCTCCTGCCAGAAACCCATTAGGAAGTAGAGTGCACTGTTTCTCTAATATACCAACCAATAACCCCCATCTCCAACCCAGAAAGAAAACTGAAGCTAAATAAGGAGAATTAGTCTTCTTGAACTGCTGTTTTGTTTATTTGGCCAAGAGGCCACAGGTTATTTGCAAAGCCTTATATAAAGCTTCACCTGAAAAATATTCAAGGGAAGCAAGCAGAACACATTTTTGCCCTGATAAAGGGAATCCCAGCTCCTGCTCTTTTGTCATCGGGCCAGCCTGTCTTTGGGATGAACCTACAGCCCTTCTTAGTAGTGAACTGCCCACTGCTAGCTGGATGCACTCAGGTTCTGCCAAAGTCGGGGCTGAGACATTATTTGCTTAATCCTTGTATTCCCCTTTTCAAGTGATCTTGTGCTTGAAATTCATACAAGGCTTTAGTTTTCCCATGAAACATGTCCCCCCTTACTCCTTCTCCAATATTCCAAATACTTATCAGCCCCGGCTCCTGGTCTAGGTACAACCTTAGACTTAGAGTGTTGGACTGATCTGACCCAGTCTGTAAATATACCCAGTCCTTCCCACGTGGGTGTCCAGCCCACATGTCATTTTACTGACAGTCCCACGGACACAAGCAGTGTGGGTCTTAGTCCTCACTTTGTCACTAACTCACTGGGTTCCCTTAGCCAGGTTGTGTCACCTCTATGGACCGGGGGTTTTGCATCATTAAGACAAAGGGGTTAAAAATGACTAAAGTTTACTTTGATTGGGTCTTAAATCTATACAGAGAACAGAACTTTATGAATGTTCACATCCTTAGACAGCATTTAAATGTGGCCTGTCCAAAAGAGGAAAATTCAGCAAATGCCGCCATGGGGATCTCATATTTAACTAACAGAAAACACTTAGCTGGGGCACTTTAACTTATACATAGAAATTTAGGGGACAAAATACTCATTACACTAAACTGAAATATTGCCTAGCTGTGTTTACTAGTCTTTAATCCTGACTAAGAAACCAGGAATGGTTGACTGTTATCCCTCAACTTCTCACTCCCCCTAGGAGCCTTCTTTATCTTCCACAGCAAGATTTTTTTTCTTAGAGAAAGCTGTTTAGGGAACCTCACATATTAAAGAAGAAAATATAAAAATTATCATCTCTCCTTTCCCTTTGTGTACCTTTTATATAAATGTGTGATAATACCTATAATTATTTAATACCTATATTTGTTTGCAAGCTTGTCTCCAATGGCAGAAAAGCAGGAAATGTTTTCAACTGTCATTATATTCCATGCCTAGCAAGCACACTATCTGGCCAATCCCATGTCCTCAAAAAATGTTTATAGTAAACATTCAATTAACAATTAAAACCGGTAAATTTAAAATTAAAAATAAATAAAAATGATTAAAGGAGAGCTAGTGGGTTTCATGCCTTGTGCCAACATTGATAGCTCTACTAGCTGAACTTTTGCCGTATGTGGAAAGGAAGCACGGCATGATAGATTAGTGATGTCTGCAATGCCCCAGCATAGCAGGTACTGGCCACCCCCAGACTACATGACTCCTACGATTCCTCCAGCACTGCCAGCCTATGACTCTAAACTTTCTTCACTTGCAGGCTAATGGGCACAAGGAGGTTACACTTCCTGAAGGAAACCAAGAGTTTACAAAGATGCTTGCTCCTGGGCTTCTCACTTCCAGGTGATTCCAGCTGACCTACCACAGCCTTGTTTAAATAGCTGCTAGAAAAACCAATTTCTCTTTGAAGGGACAAATCCTCATCCTCCAGCCTGGCAGAAAGAAGAAAGTCTGGAGAGTGGGGATTTATGGTCATAAGTGCTTTGTATGTTGCTTTATAAAGGATAGAGGAATATTAATGGATATAGGGCTCATTTTTTTTCCTCTTATAACTGATACACTTTGAAAATGACATTTCATTTCTTTTGACTTTCTTTACATTCAGAAGTAGAAACTGGGAACCAACAAGCTCCCAACTCCACTTTTCATGAAGAAAAAAGGACCCAGGGGAGGAAGAGCAGGTGTCCTTTTACCTAAACTTAGACATCTCTGCTTAACTTGCCAAGATTTGCCCAAATCAGCATATTTCTAATTCCCCCTCCTTGAGGCTTTTCCTACCCTCTACATCAGTCGTTCTCAACCTTCCTAATACCACGGCCCTTTAAAACAATTCCTGTGGGTCAAAACCCACAGGTTGAGAACCGCTGCTCTAGATTGACTTCAGCAGCCACACTAGAAATTTTGCATGGTGAGAAGGGGATAAAGTTTCAGCACTTTCTGCTTTTCCTAATACTTTACAAACAATGTACATTTGACTTTCCTAATACACTTTGAGCAGGCAATGGGGTTTCTAAAGTCTCATCTCAACACTCTCCGATCTATTAGCAAAGATCAGAATGAGATAGGTACTTTTTTCTGTTAATTAATTTAATGTATATGAATTGACTCCCTGTGGGTCCTGCTTTCAAGCAAGTGTTTTGGAAGAGAGGAATAGTAAGGAAATCTCTATCATTCCTTATAAAATAATGTTTTTACTGTCTTTTGCCTGCCAGTCCGTGTAAAGGGAGTTGAGAACAGTGGACGCTGATTCTCTTGCCTGGCTTTGGTGTTGATGGTTTTCTGCCTTTCTTCCCAGCCCCCATCTCTGTTGCATTTATTAAACG
Source organism: Perodicticus potto (assembly GCA_963574655.1). Taxonomy (NCBI): domain Eukaryota; kingdom Metazoa; phylum Chordata; class Mammalia; order Primates; family Lorisidae; genus Perodicticus; species Perodicticus potto. The sequence goes on from CAUYRH010057764.1 coordinate 28,760, forward strand.
GCACTGTATGCACCTCAGCTCCAGCTTGGTTCGTTGTTTGACCACTGCAGGGGGAAAGTCCGCCCTGCAAACTCACTATTAGTCAGCCGAAAGCCAAACTGAGCTTATCGGTCACACCGCAGCTTCCTGTGCCCCAAACCTACAGACCCCCTGCCTTGGGGACCCAGCCCTGGGTTTCCTGTGGCTGCTGCTGCCAGAGCAAGAACAACAGCAGGGGCCCAGACAAGCACCACGGCCTCCTCCTCAGGAAAGCCACAGCTTTCCCAGGTGCACCCCCTCAGGGAGCAGCAAACACGCTAGCAGCACATAACCGTGGCTTCCTCAGCGCCTATGGGCCATGCTATGTGGGGGTGTATGAGGTTACAAGTGACAGAGCAAACATCACCCCCAAACCCTCTTGCCATCGCCCACTGCAAGCTCCCACAGCACGTGTTCACAGCCCAGCAAAAGAAAGGAAGCCAGCACGCTGAGAGCCAGTGGGTTAAGAACAATCTAGCTGGATGAGCAGGTCTATCCAAGGATCAACAATCGAAAGACTCCCCACAACTTCATCTGGTATGTGGGAAGAATGTCTATTTCTAAAACAGTCCCCCTGGTTACCTTGTGTAACATTAGGATGTTTCTCTGCAGTTGCTAGAAATGAAAAGATCACGTTCTCATTTCAGATGGAAAAAAGCACACCCTCCCTCTATAAAAAAAAAAAAAAATGTATGCACCTTGTCCAAAGTCATTCCATAAGGCAGGGACATTGCTTGGAGCAGAACCCAGGTCCCAAGACTGCCCATCCCGCAAATGTGCATGTGCTGGATATCGGAGACTCACAAGGGGGGGGGGGGGGATGAGAAGGTGCCGTGTGGACAACGTGCCCGACTTGGGTGACGATTGCACCAAAAGCCCAGATTCCACTACGGCACAATACAAATGTGTACCAGAAATCAGCTTATATCCCCAAATCTATTAAAAATTTTTTAAAGAATGAAAAAGTCATAAAATTGTAGTAAGACTGTTAGTGCAAAGTCCCTGCTACAAGAGCATCCCACACCCCCAAATGTGGTCAAGTTGTCAGTCTGAACACCAGGACTATCCTACATTTAAAATATAAAAGAGCCACTCTCTGGCCCACTTTGCGAGACACAAAAGAAATACCTAGCATATCGCATGAATTTCTTCCACCAAATTGAACCTGCTGGGATCTAAGGCCAGAGCCAGGGAGGACTATGGCTGCCTTCCAATCCAGGGTTCACGTGTGTGGACAGTGTGACAGATATGAGACACATCCATACGTGTGGACTGTGTGATGACATGTCACAGACCCATGCATGTGGACTGTGTGACGGACATGTCACACACCCGTGCATGCGGACAGTGTGACCAACATATCATACACCTGTGCAAGCGGACAGTGTGACCAACATGTCACACAGCCGTGCATGCGGACAGTGTGACCAACATATCATACACCTGTGCATGCGGACAGTGTGACCAACATGTCACACAGCCGTGCATGCGGACAGTGTGACCAACATATCATACACCTGTGCATGCGGACAGTGTGACCAACATGTCACACAGCCGTGCATGTGGACAGTGTGACAGAGATGTCACACCCCATGCATGCAGACTGTGTGACAGACATGTCACCCACCCAGGCAGAACAGGGTCTCCGGGGGCCCCAGCCACTTGCCCAAGGCCTTTGGCTCCCTCACCTTACGTTCTTTCCAATCCTCTACATCACTCTCCACCCCTGTCTCCAAGTGCAGACACACCGCTGCCCACGCCGCCTATGACAAAGCCTCAGGGTGCAGCCAGGGAGGGTCCTGCAATGCAGTGCCACATCCTTGGCTCTGCCCTGAGCTAGCTATGAGACCCCGGGACTGCCCCTGCTTCTCGGGGCTGCAGCATATTTCCTATCAAACAGTATGGAAGACCTCTTCCATCTCTAAGATTGTCTCTCACAGCTCTAACCGAGCCGCTGAGAATTCAACAGCAGTCGGGGGACAGGGGCTGAGGCCCGGGGGGCTGAGGCTGGATCTACTGCAACAGCACATCTTGGGTGTTCCCCAGAGAGGGTCTCTCTGCTGGAGTCACCACTGCCCTCCAGACTCCGGGACATGGAAGCTGGGATTCTGGGATTCACAGACAACTTTCTAGGAGTGCCTCAGTGCTCTGCAGGGAAAGAAAAATGTTCTCCAATTAGAGTAAAAGGGAGACATCAAAGGGCAGCAGGGAGAAATAAGCCGGCTGGGTCTAAGAAGATGTGAAAGGCAAACTGGGGAAACTTTTTTAAGTAAATAACTTTGTGTCCAAATTGATTCTTAGAAGGAAAACAGATCGTTTCACAGTAATGAATAAATAATGATGGAGACTAAAACAAGGACAGTGCTGATGGTTCTCTCAGGTGGACCCCTCACCGGCACCGTCTGAAACCCTCACAGCCAGTGCAGCCCAGGTTCGTCCAGCTGCACTCAGTACCAGGTATGCGCTGGCCATGAGAGCAAAAGGACAGTGCCCCTCAGACACATGGCTTTCTTTGCCTACCATGAGTCACTCAGGTGGCACGGGCCCACTGAGCCGGAAGTAGGGCAATCTGCTGCTCCTCTGAAGCCCCTCTGGATATGACCAGGCCTGTCATTATTCAGGACACCTCTTAAGGCCAGGCTGGAACACAAAATGGACTCAGGTCTGGGACATGACCTGCCCTGAGAGGCACCTCAGTGGAGCCCTGCCCAGGGGTTCGTGAGCAGACCTCCTAGACACCGATGACACTGTGGCAGAGTCACATTAGTAACTGTCATTGTCCTCGGTCCCTACTGGGAGATCACCAAGTAGAAGGCTTTCTGGGTCTGACTGTGCATCCCAGAAAACCAACCTTGAATAAAATCTGTATCTGGAGATCTGGTAGTTTATCCTTGGAAAGGATAAACCGAAAGGAACAGCGTGGCCTTATTTGGAACCAGAATAAATCTGGATTTGAGAATCCAATGTTGTAAGTGCAGCCCAGTGTCACCTCACTGTCACTCGCTGCCATCTGGCCCGAAGTCACTTCATTACACAGCATGCCCTCGTCTGTGAAGAGGAAAAATGAGAAAATGGTGAATTCCGCACTGCCCAGGAGCTGGGTCCGGCACGCGCCCAGCCCGGAAGAACTCAAAGGACACGGGCAGAAGGACACAGAAATAAAACTCAAGGCAGAGAGTAACTGTAAAGCCAAGACTGAGGGGACAGAGGCCAAGCCTTCCAACATCAGGGAAAGGAAAAAGGAACCAGCCAGGTAGAGAGCAGGACGCAGGAGGAATGTAAACAAACGCATCGCCTACAGAAAAACAGAAGGCGAAAGCCTGCAGTAAGAGTCATCTTCCTTCTTTTCTTATCAGGGCAGAGGATATACAACAAAACAGGGGCCCAGAAGTCTGTGAGACCATCCTAGGGCTTCTGGTAGGAGGGAAGTGAGGGGAGACGGGGGGCCCTGACATCAGATGACAGAATAGGCTGTGACCCCAGAGCCAGATGCCCCCAGCCAAGGAAGTCGTTGTTATTGTGATCTTGGGCCTCAATCCATCTTGAACTAATTCATGCTTTTGACAATGAAAAAGAATTACAATAAATAAAGAGAAAAGGAAAAGGAAGCAAGGGAGGGAGGCAGAAAGGAAAGAAGGAAAAGAGGGAAGGAAGGAGAGAAAGCACAAGACAGATGATGGCATTCTTGGCTCTCCAATGCGATAGTCGTTTACTCTCCATTTCTGTACGGTCTGGGTGCAGACTGGTGTGCCAGTCCTCTCACGGTCCAGCGCCATGCACATCATTGTACTCAGTAAAGGGAGTAAATGAATGAGCCCCTTAGACAAGTCCCTTACTCCTCTGTGTAAGGAGGGAGGGAAGGGGGTTGGAGGAGATTGGTTCTAAAATCCATCCTCGACTTGAATTCTGGAAATCTTTTATGTCAGATGCTTGAGGGAGTGCCTGACTCTGAAAGTACTTTTTGCCCTTCAACAGCACGACTTTCCACCTCACACTGGGCCTGCTGCAATATGCACTTGGCTCTTGTTGGGAAATCCTCCCCTGCAGCTGAGCTTCTCAGTAGGTGAACTGCCGTGAGTGGGTTACAAGCTGGCCAAGATAGTACTCAGAGTGGCCGTGGGTGCCTCGGGTGGCTGGGACCTCTAAGCCAGAACCCCTTCCAGCCACAAGCCATACAAATATGGTTTTCCACATAAGCTATGACATGACAACAGTTGGGAAGCACCATTATCAAAAACAGAATACAACCCACCAACTCCCCAAAAACTAGAAGTCTTTCTGGGCATTCCTTCAGTCACCCTTTCTCTGCACCCAATTCATCAATAAGACCTGTCATTTCTACATGAAAATGTATCTCCAGTCCATCGGCTGCCTCTCCCGTCTCCACTGCCACCACCTCCTACAAACACCATGACCTCTAGCTGGGACCACTGCTTTAACTTCCTAACTGCCCCCTTGCTTCTGCTTTGTCCCTGGACAATCCATTCTCCAGGTCTTCACACAATGTAAATCTTATAATGTCACCTCCTTCCCAGGCCTGTCACTCCCTGCAATTCATCTGGCCCCTGCCTCCCCCATTTGAGCTGTTTCTCATTTGCTCTAGCAAGGTAGCCACCTTCTTATGCCCCGGTGCCTCACTTTACTAAAATTCTGGGCACAGTTTTTTACAAATCTCAACTCGAAGAGCTTCCTCTGGGCACTCTAACTAAATTAGTCACCAACCCATAACCACCCTCGATTACATCTCTGTTCCTATTTTCCTTCATGTCACCATCTGAAATTGTCAGATTTATACACATTCGTTGTTTGTCTCTCCCATCGCAACCCTCCCACATCCCGTAATATAAGCTCCATGAGGGCAAGACCTTGTGGATCTTTTCACTGATAGGTCCCCAGCCCCTACACGACTGTCTGCCATATCACAATTAATAAATATTTGTGCAATAAAGGAATGCATCTTTCTCCACTTAAAAACTCACCATTGACACAGATAAGATTGCCAGATTTTACAAAGAAAAATAAAAGGTACCCAGTTAAATGTGCATCTCAAATAAACAACAATAAATAACAATTAATAATACAGGTATCGTACATACCAGATTTGGAACATATTTATACTTTAAGTATTTATTATTTATCTGAAATTCAAATTTCACTGAGAATTCTGTATTTTATCTGGCAACCCCAGTCATGGAGAATATTGAAAATAAACACACCAAGCAAGCCAAAGCCCCATCATGAACATCCCCAGGGCCCCTGGATGGGAGAGGAAAGTTCAAGACTCAATGTCCTGCACTGCCACCTGCTGGCAGGGGTCCAGGTCACAGGCACCCCAGCCCCTGCTGGAGGAAGTTCATGTCAGAGCCTATGGGTCTCCCAAGCCGGTGGACTCTACTCACTCCCCCACCCATAGTGTCCTGATGTCTGTTCCTGCTCTCAAGGTGTTACCCAGGCTTGGTATTTATTTGAGAGCTGAGTGCTCCCTTTCTGATCTAGACAATAGCAGTGTTCAAGTTGAACTGCAACCTCCTCTTCCAACTGCCCAACTTTCCAGCTCCATCTGACCACACCCAAGCACAAATAAGTGGGCTTTGTGGACCTTCACAGACACATCCTTGCTGCTAATGCTTCACACAGAAAGTTCATACACTGAGCCCTTCCTGGAATGCCATAACCATGACTTTCCTGCCCAGGTGTCCTCTCAGTATTCCTTGACAGGCATCCCTTCAGCAAGGGCACTTCTCAGGACAGCAGCACGGTATCATGGCTAAGACTGGGCTTCTGGAGCCAGCCCATCTGGGTTGACAGCAGTTCCAGCATTTACTTTCTATGTGACCCTAAACACAACCTAACCCTCCAAGCCTCAATTTCTCCATTTGTAAAATGGAGATAATAATAACTTTTACACAGGACTATTAGCAAATAAATGATCTATAAATATCGAGTATTGATGTTACTATTATCATTTTTATTAAATAGACAGATGAATAAAGTTCCTAAGAGCATTATTCTCATCAAAGATGTTCATAAAAAAGATGCTGCGTAAATCTAAAATTTAAAGTTTTAAAATGTAACAAAAGATAGGTTGGACCAATCAATGGTTAAAAAAAACAAAAAAAGACTAATGTCTTTAATTTGCCATCAGTGCTGCAGGCATGTCCTGGAGCTCTGTGCTCCCCTGAGATCTGAGACAGCTATGCTCTCCCCCAAACCCCTAAGAACATGAGGAACAAGCAAAATAAGCCTTCTCGCCCACTGTTCTTGCGTCTTCCAACAGTTGTAACTGGCTTGTTCATGAGAGACCACAATGTATGACCAAGTAACCCCAAAGTTTAAGAATAGAAGACAGTCTCAAGATTTAGGGACCCACCAAAGAAGTATTGTCTCCCAGCGTCTCCACCCCATCTCCCTTAAACCTGGGGATGGGTATCTGCAGTCCAGGTAGCTCCCCAAGACACCCATCCACCTCTCTCTGGCCTGAAACTGCCACTCAACAGGGGTCCTCAGACTAAGTGGGGGCCAAGAGATTCAGTAAACAAAGCCATCTTGGTCCCACAGTTTGGTTCTTGATGACTCCTATCGCTCAAAAACGGGACTTGGCTCCCAGTTTCCTTAGAGATGGGAACTTTGTTTTCGACCTTGCAGCGCCCTCTGCTGCTGTAATTATCCCATCTCCATAAATAGGTCATACTGGAGATTGACAGAAAACAGGTCAGGGAAGGAAAACATTCTTTGTTCACAACTCAAGTCAAAGCTGCTGTTTCTGTCTCCAGCCCCCCTTTCACCCCTGAGACTGGCACCTGCCTCTCTGTCTGCCCAGCCGGCCCATTTCCAGCAAGTCACCCAAAGAGGACTGTCTTTAAGGATATGAGATAGCATCCTAAAAGGACAGATAGACATTTTCTTGTCTATGAAAAGCCTAATGCAGCAGTAGAGGACATAGGAAATTTCTTGAGGTGGATACAGACAAGTGCACCTCTTCCTTACGAAAGAATAAAAACATGATTTTTTAAAACAGGCTTATAAATAGCTGAATATGTGGTAATGGGGGTGAGTGGTCTAGAGAATGGATTTTTGCATCACTTTCTTCCTGTGCCACATCCCATTCCAAAATCCCGGGGACAGACATGGCCTGATGGACAGCAGGAAGCATTCCAGAGAGGGACAAGGCTCAGCCGATGACTTCTGTCCCCAGGCATGGGCAACATAGTGGTGACCCAGGGCCTCTGCTTTGAGGAAAGAGCTTGCTGAAGGCCCTTTGGACAAGAATGAGCACGAAGAACCCTTCCATGGTTTTTTACCTAATGACCTCTGCAAAGCCAGCATTTGAAGGGAAGCTGTGAGGAAGAAGGGATTCCCCATGGTGTTGCCACCTCTGGAAAGTTGCAGCCTGTGAAAAGAACAGTCTTGGTCCAACCAGGTTAGTGATACTTTCCACCATGGGGCTATTTTGGAACTGGTCTGATTCTTGCCAACTAGATTTCTCAAACCACCCATAGGCTTTGGTCTCCAGTCATTCTCCATGGCAGCAAGAGTAAACAGGTTATATCTAAATTACCACCAAGAACTGACAACCGGGGGTGGCTATCTGCAGCACACTGGTAAGAAGGATTCTGAGGTCATGTGTACACTCAGAGGAGAAGAGTGATGAGTCTATTAGCAATATTTGCCATGGGAGCAGGAGGTAATACCAAACCATTAGTATTTGCCATCCCTGCTCTATATGCCATTCCCTATAATGAGTCCTGCAGAGAAAGAATAAGCAGAGCCAACTCTCTGTTGGATTATCCTTTTGGTAAAGGGCAAATTTTTCAACTGTATCTTTTCTTTGGCTTCCTTGGGATCTCATGGGCCATTTCCCCTGCTATCAATTGCTGTTGCCTGCAGCCTTAGAAATAAAAAATTTTAAATGAATTAGGAGGTTCTATAATTCTCTCTAAAATCATAAAATATGTGCCAAAGCCAAACACCTCCCTTGTATGATTTATCCAATTGTTTAACAGAGATATTCATACCCTCAGCCAGCCAAGAGACACCAGCACCCAGGGAAGGTCCTCGTGCTCTTAATTCACATCAAGAAAGCAAAAGAGGCAGGAATGGAACCCAGATGTCCTGAGTTCTAGTCCCAGCCCTGCCTCTGCCTACCTATAGGACCCTAAGCAAATCTACCCCTCAAAGCTTCAGTGTCTTCATCTTTAAAATGAGGGCATTGGCCCAGGCAGTCACTAGTTTTCCTTCTGGGTCTCACATTCCAGGATGCTGGTGTATAAAGCTACAGAGCTGACCCGACAGTTATTAGTTTATATCCCCCTGTGCAGGATGCTTGAATTCTTCATTGCCCAGCAAGAGGAAACAGAAAAACATGCTTCTTCATTGGGGGGTAGCATAATTTCTTGGTTCAATATGTATAACTCATCAGAGCCCGGAGCTTCATGCCCAGATGCCAAGCTGCAATCTAGTTATTACTGCATCTAGGAAAGAGAAAAGTGCTGAAAACAGCCTTTGGGAAACCATCAATTTGGCCACACAAAAAAAAAAAATGATGAAGAAGGCAACTCTGTCTAGTGTGATAACATTTTGATATCTTATTTACTATCTTTGTCCCTGAAATCTACTCTGTTCCCTCCTATCTCTGCTCTGAAAGATAGAAGGAGGGCAGCCCTTTCCCAGGCAAGGTGAGGCACCTGTGGGGAACAGAAGGGTTTCTCTCTAGTGAGAAAAGAGCAAAGTTGATGCCACATCCCTTTTAACCATGCTGACGCTTCTGGTTTTTGTAAAGGTGTTCACTCCTGTGGGTATGGAGTTAATACAAAACTGACATTTAGAGCCAAGACTAGAGGAATCATGAAACCCAGCAGGTGGTATCTGGCAGAATTAATTTTTTTCTATCTGAAAATTTTCAGAGAGAGAGATTCAAGGGTTCCTTAACAACAGGAACAAAAGATGACAATTCAGTTTAACAAATATTTATTATAAGCCAACCGTTTTTCCCAGGGATCATCTGAGCCAGTTTCTAACAAGGCATTATTATTGCCCTAAGGAAAGCAGGGGGTTTGTCAATGACCACAGGCTGGATGAACAATGACAACAGATTTATCTTTGGGACTGGAACACCATTCAACAGTGGCCCTGAGAAAGTAGCTTAGTTTCAGAAACTAATGTTCACAATGGCATGGGTAACCTAAAAACAAGGTAATCAAAACATTATTCTATCATTGGCTTTAGCGTGTATTTCATTATTTTATATAGCAGATTTATCTTTCCAGTTGTAAGTTTCCTTAAGCTGATCTGTAAAGCCTATGGAGGAAAGGCACTTTAAGAATTATACATTTCTGAAATGAGGCTCCCAGCAGCCAGCAAAGAGAAGTGGTGTTTTTGTCTTTCCAGTAATGAGAAAGGGAGCCTGGCATCCCTTGTACACTTGATGGTCCACAGGGTCCCCTTCCCTGCCCTAGATCAAAACCAATGGTAAACCACCAGGTAATTATTGTCTCATAAATCCATGCAATGTGGTGGACAGCAAGAAACAGCTGGTAGGTTTTCAGGAAATGGAATCCTTACAAAGCCAGAGGACTTTGGATCATCCTGACATGCTTGGTCCTGCTGTCCTCACAGCCGGAGCCCTGGGCTACACGAGTAGGAGAGGAATGCCCCAGACGACCACTCACAGAGCCAGCCTCCTCTCCTGCCCTTCCTCCACTAAACACATGCGGATTATTTGAGGCCTATTTTGCTTATCTGTGGTGTAGGATATCATGAAAAGCCTGCCACAGGCCTTTCTTTTTTGTTCATCAGCTTTCATTAGTGTTTGTGTATTTTATGTGTGGCCCAAGACAACTCTCCTTCTTCTAATATGCAGCAGGAAAGAAAAAGGTTGGACACCTCTGCAAGACGTGGCCTGAGTGGAGGGAATTGCAGCCCAATACAAAGAGCGGCTTGGAAAAGGGCCCAGGCTCTGTGTGCAGTTCACTGGGATGCTCGATGTTGGGAAAGGGAGCTCAGCTCATTGTAAGCCTGGGCGAGTACCTGTATTCCCATGGGACTTAAGCAGAGCCCCCACCCCAATACCTGATACCCTGGCAATCAGAGGGCTGAAATACTTGACCAGATAATGAGTTCTCTAATCCGATGAGGAAAGGATGAAAAGATCACCTCACCTTCCTGTGGGTAAGGCAGAGTCTGTAGTTTATGTAAAGGCAGCAGCCCCTGTAGTAAGGAAGGAAATAGGAAATTGACATTTGGATCCGGGGACTTGTATGAGAATGAAACGTAGCAAGTGCTGTCTTTAAACCAAAGGTATTGGGTTATTTGGTTTGGTTTTTGAATTATCTGAAAATCCCAAAGAAAGAATAGTTCTTCCTAAGAACTTGGTTACAAAATTCTGACTTCTAAAAAGATTAAATGTTAAGGCAGACGGTAGGCTTGGGAAACTCTATTTCCCTATGTAATAGAGACCTACTCTTTTGTTTGCTTGTTTGTTTATTTTGTTTAGGAACTAGGAAGGAAGATTAGATGCCCTTGCCTAAGGGGAAAAACATTTGCAGAGCATTTTTGGATAATTTAGATCCAGAGAATCAAATCAAAAACCCTTAACTCAGAAAGTTCTTAAAGATCCCCTCACCCACTTCTTTCTTTATGCTGAAATGAAGACAGTGAAACTTTGTGAATTTGTGAACCTACTCGAGGTCACACGACTGAGGTCCAGGACAAAGCCAAGACAGTTCATGGCTCTGACCAGCCCAGACCCCATGGCAGGATCATTTACATCCCAATCATTTTTTTCTCAGCTCAGAAAAGAACCCCAAGTTCCAGAGGGAGATAAAAATCATTCTGTGCCTATGGAAAGGAGAGGCGAGCTGGAATGAAACAATAATTGAATTTAATACAAGGGCAACAGTTGTCGCCATCTGCAAACCGAGGCAGGGATGGAAAAAAAATAAAAGAATGAAAATGCTAGTCTTGTTTTCAGACAGTGACAATGACCATCAAACACTACCTATAAATTCTGCATAGCTAATTTCCTTCCCAGTGGGAGTTTATATTCTATGATAGATGGCTTCAGTTATGTGATTGCTTTGGACCACAGAATATGTATACAGAACTAGCTTGCTGAGCTTTCTGATGTCTTGAAGTGAAAAACCAAATCTTCGGACAAACCTCTTCAGCCCTGAAGCCATAGGCTACTAGAAAGAAAGATATCCTCGCTTATCATTCCTCTGAAGCTTAGAGGTTGGAAGAAAACTCCAGTTCTTAGGAAGCCCTGCAAAGTTGAGTTCATTAAAGTGGTGCCACAGGTTTTTGCAAAGCCCCTCAGCATTGTGTTCAGCAAACTAGTGGCTCTAAGCTGACGTTTGGCAAAGGAACACAAGTCACAGTGAATCCCGGTAAGTGGAGACAAGCACTGAAACCTTTTCCTGAAAGTGATTGGAGAAGGATGTGGCCTCTTGCCGCATATCTGTCAATCTTCAGGGCCTGCCTGGCGAAAAATGCCCTCTCCACATTCCAGGGAGGTGTGCCCATGCAGCTACGTGCATTTTTTTCTAAACTCTCACAAAATCACTTAATGACCTGGTCATTGGTGGCTACTTGGTGGCTCTCTTGTGCCTTCAGAGCACTGCTCGTTTATCAGTTAGAGGAAGACACATACCCAAAGACTTTCAGATCTTGAAGTCATTGTGAAAAGAGAAATACTGGCAATGTGTTTGCCCTCTTGGAAGGAAAAAAATAATAATAATTTATTGATTGCATCTGTGAGTTAGGTGCTATTATTATCCTCATTTCATTGAACAGAACTTTTCATATTTGTATAGAGGCACAGAAAAGTTGGTAACTTGTTCAGTAACTTGTTGGTAACTTGATGCAGTAAGAAAGAGGACCTGGAATTTCATTCTTGGCACTCAGATTCCAGAGCTGAATGCTTATTAGTGAGGGGATTATGTTTAGGAGAAAAGTCACTGATGTTTTGTTCCCTGAGGTTGCTACAGTAATCCCTAGAGAAATGTGCTCTCAGCAAGCACTGACCAGCAGAACCACTGGGACCCGGTTATATATTCTTAATCCTTGTAGCAATAGTTATTGTTCTCTCCACTTTACAGATAAGGAAACTGAGGTGCAGCAAGTTAAGTTAATTTACCTGGATTTCAAACCCATCTGTCTGGCTCCAAGGCCTGAGCTCTTTCAACTTCACTGCAACTACCAATCAGCTAAATTAACTACTTAATTAATTACCAAGACAACACTCTAACAGGCTGTTAGGTAAAAAAGTGATCACATTTTCTCCGTGGTCCCTCTCTCTTTTCAGGAATAACCATAGCCTGTATGATGTTATGTATCCCTTGGGGGAGTGAGTGAAAGGGCCTTGGCAGTATTTGTAAAGGAGTCTGTGGGGGTGTAACTCAGGGTACATCTGGAAAGCTCATCTTTGGAAAGGGGACAAAACTGACAGTAAACCCACGTAAGTTTGAATAACTATTGTTTCCAAATTTCTCTCTGGAACCCTGATTTGCCAATTTTCCATTTCATTTTATAACTCGAGTCCAAACCACAGCAGTCCCCGTAATGGATTCCAATATAACTGCTCATGTATTCCTGCTGCACAGGACGCTGCTGTTTACCCTCACATGCTATTTCATCTGATAGATGAGGATGACAGTACTGGTGGAGCATTGGGCTAAGGAATCAGACTAAGGAGTCCTAGGATAATTGGTGGAGTTTCCCTCTGGACTATGAGAAAATTGATTAACCCTCTGTGCCTCTACCTCTTCTGTAACACGGAAGAGGCACTTTCTGCTATGTTTTAGCAAAGCAGGCAGGCCGTGAGGGAATATTAGCACATTTCTGCAAAGTGACAATAAGTACAGAGAAAAAAGAAGGCCCCAGGTGGTCCATAAACTCCTCCACTAGTTCCTCACTATTTTTAAAGAGCTGGTTTTATTGGGGGGGGCGCGTCTTGGGTGATGAGTAAACACGTCAGTAAGTCAAGAGGAGTTTGGGCAACTGAGTTTTTGTAGAGTCTCGTGTCATTGTGTGATACCACAGCCGGTAATAAGCTGACGTTTGGGAAAGGAACAACCCTGCATGTCAGACCAGGTATGTGTTAATGAAGATTATTCATTTCCAAACATAAGCCGCCATCCTTAGAAAGGTAGCTGAATCACCCACCCAGTTATTAGCATCTGTCACCAGGGGTCTTTCTGCTGAAAATCACAATCTGAGTAGTTCCAGACTGGATCCCCTTTAGGATGGTTTCTGCAACACCTTTAAGCCCCTGGGAATGTTAAGTGAGTTTTGGTTAATTTTAGAGGTGTGTGTCTGACAAACGGAATCTGAGTTGAAGTTCCAGTGTGAAGGAATAGAAAGCATTTAGAAAGGAAGAGGAAATGGGAGGGAAGATCAAACTTAAGCACATAGCAATGTCAGGAAGCGTGCGATGCAACGTGACCCAAAAAGAGGGAGCTGTAGCCTAATGATATCAATAATTGAACGACCTTGGCTTATCAAGGCCTCCAAGTTGGTGCAATTAGGAAAAGAGTTGTCTAATCCCTATAATTCTCAAAATCTTGGAGCAGAGCTAGTTGTATAAAGCCAAGTAAGATTTGTTGGTATTGATGTTGCCAACTAGCTGATATTTAAAGAAAGGTAAGATTGAAAGCAAATATTCAAATTAGTCAGAAAGATCATGAACTTCTAAAAACATGCCCCAGGATGCTGTTAACCACTGTATTTCTAATTGGGTCCTTGTGGACTATTTTCATCCTTGCTTTGGCTGAACTTTCAGCATCAAAGAAGACCCTTTTGATACCCACACATTTCTGTGCCTCTCATCGAAAATATGGCAACTAAGTTTGGGGGTAGGAGAGAGGGATTCCCTATTCTAAATGTAATACCCAGAGGGATATTTTGAGTGTTGCCCCACCATTCTCAAAACAAACCTAATTTCAGTCTACTCAAATGTAGCTGAAATTTTGCTTTATGAGCAAATTTCTATTATCTATTATAAGGGAAGCTCATTCCAAACAATTGTTCGGGGTTTAACTTTTGCTTATAATTTCCAAAAGATACCAACTACTCAATGGGTACCTCCAAATAAACCTCCTGCTTTCATGGCCACATTCTTCTCCCCATTAGAAAGGTTAGATTCAAAATGTTGTAGTATTATGTTGGCACCACATGACCTTCCTAAAGTCCCTTATGCCTAAAACAGTATAAGACAGAAAAGCATTTCCATGTTGACCGATGTGCCCAGGGGCTGACTATTAACAGACTCTAAAGGACTGGTGAGTCAGTGCTTATGTTTCCAAACTGGTTTGGATATTTACAGTCCTCCAGATATTACAAATGATAACCAGAAATGGCACATGCAATTCCAGTTTTTATTTATAATTCTCATCTTTCTCAGAAAACTGTTATAAATTTTCTCCCAAAAGTGTTGCATTCATCCTTCTTTTGGGTCCTCTGTGCTTGATGTGTACAGAGATGAAATATTGGTTACGATTCAAAAAACATCCAGGAGACTTAACTTAAGCTTTCCCTGTCAGAGAGATTCTAAGAGCTAAAAAGGATGGGAAGCTGATATTTGGGAACTAGATTAAAAAGAAAATCCATATTAATCCCAGGGAGCAATGCTCAGTTGATGGTTCTTTAGACACATCAACCCTGCAAGCCTAGTTGCTCAGTTGGCTGAAATGGCCCTATCTTAGTCTTACCAAGAGTTAGGGTAATAATAACTTGTTTGCCCCAGACCTGTCCTGAGAAATGTCAGCCTCCAGACCTAAAATTCTCTTTGAAATTTGGTTTATTTCTGTAAAGTTTATCATTATACACAGTGTTCTGGAAGTAATAGAAAAGTGCATTCGGAGCTTCTGCAAATGGAAATGAAATGTAAATTTAGATTGTGAATACTTGACTGCAGTAAATAGATAGCAAGAAAAAGGATGAAGAGATTAGAAACTTGCCACATTTCTCTAACCCTAAAGGGATGTGTCTATAAATAGTTTAAAACTATTGAAGGGGGGGGGAGGAGGAAGGAGGAGAACAGAAGTAAACAGATTTTCTCCTAATCTTCTTCACTTTGCAAAATTAGAATTGTTTTCCAATCAAATTTCCCTGAGCAGAAGAAGAACCCGTGTTTGTTTCTGTGCTCCATTTGCTGTGGGTGGGTGTCTCCCAGAACTGATTCTGAGCATAGCTCCCCAGTAAAGCCTCTACTGGGAGGAAAGCGATGGGCACAGAAATAAATCCCAGCAAGTGTGCGGGAGCATGAAGGTCACAGCAAGCAGGATTTCCCTCAGATTCTCCGCATTGCCTTTTAACCTCTCCTGTCTTAGCCCGATAAATTAGGTCCCAGACGAGCAGGCCCAAAGATTCAAACCAGAAGCTTTAAGGAGGAAGCCAGCTTAACTTCACTCAGGAGACCCAGTGTACTCTGACTTTAAAGATTCTTTTAATCCAGCTGTTTTTAGGGAAAACTCTGAAATGGCTGAAGGAAAAGTTCTTTAAAAAAAAAAAAAGTTAGACTTCTATGAAGTGAAAATAAAGATGTTAAATATTTGACTGGCAAAGAAACGGAAAAGTCTGGCACGTGGGGACAACTGCTGAAGGGGACTTTGGGAAGGAGACAGGGACAGCTCCCAGGAGACCCTGTCCTGAATGCCTCTGGTTAGTGACACACGGGCCATTCTCCACAGCAGCCCAGGCGCCTTCCTTGCAGGGAGAGAGAGGGCGCGTGTGTAGTTTCTGTAAAGCTGTGTGCTGTGGTGTAACTCAGGGAGTGGCACCCAGAGGCTGGTGTTTGGGCAAGGAACCAGGCTGACCGTTAACCCAAGTAAGTGTGAAAGGGCGACTCCACGCGGCTCACTGCAGTCCTTTGCTTTCTGGGCCATGTCCTTCCTGCTGTCCTTAAGGGACATATGCTTAGTCCATTATAAAGACCAGGACAAATGGGAAAGCCTTCAAATTCTACCTTTAAATGTATTTCTGTAAAAACTCCCTTGCTCTCTTTCCCTTCTGTAATCAGTTTCTAGTAAACCAGAATCCAGTGGGGTTGATGTGAGCAATTTCAACAAAAAGCAGAGAAACAGTTACCTCCAGAGTGTGGTAAAGAAGAAACTATGTGAGTACCAGCCGGGGGAAGACACTTAGGGGTGGAAAAAAAAAAAAGAAAAGAAAAGAAATAGATTACCAAAACCAAGGCGATAGCTTATTCATAAAAAGAACAATACAAAATTTTAAATGTAATTACAAGTATAGTGTATATACATATGTGTGTGTGCATATAATATATGTCAGGCTCCATTGCCCTCTGGAAGCCCAGCTCCCACCTCCAGGAGCTGCCTTCTGGGCTTACCATCAAATAACCTGTAAACCTGTATCATGAGTGCAAGGTTGAGAGATTAAGACCATACTGACACCAGGGTCTTTCTACAAAGAGCAGCTCCTGTTCCTGTTTTTGTAAAGCCTCCCCTGGCTGTGAGAATACTGGAAGTAGCTCCTATAAACTAACATTTGGAAAAGGAACTCTCTTAACTGTGAATCCGAGTAAGTTTGAAGGGATGGGGAGATGGGGGTGGGTCAAACAATTTTAACTTAAATTACCTGCCCCTCCAAAACTTCACAACTTAGCTTTCAAATCTAATGTTTGTACCGGGGGGATATGGTCCCCATCAGAGGGATTAGAATGCCAATGTACAAAGACTAAATAACTTTCAGCCAAAAACGTTCCTATCACCCATCCATCTTAAACAAGATTATTGGTGCAGGGAGAAAAACTAGATACAGGATCCTGAGGGATTCAGCTAAGGTCAGGAAATGTTTGCCAAAAAGATAGACAGGAAATTGGCATATTGTGACTATGCAAATTCAGTAGGTGAAATATAAATTTTCCTGACATACATACTAAATCCCCCAAATTTATCTCCTGAAATAATGGGAACCTGCAATTTCATTAGCTAATGCTGAAAATTCTATGAGCTGATTTCTTTTCTTCTTTTACCTTCACTTCCTCTCTCCTAAAGAAACTGTTGTCAACCACTCCCTCAGGCCTCCCTGGGTGGAATTGTCTGGTTGACTTGGGCAGAGTACTTAATCCCCTTTTCCTTTGGTTACCAAAGTAATCGATTCAGCCTCCACTTTACTTACTTCATCTGCGAGGGAAAAAATTCATCCATCCTCTGAGTCTTGAGAATAGAGCAGTACATTCTCTCTTTCAAATATACCCTCAACCTTCCCTAATGATAATAATGTGCGTGTGAGTACTTGAACAAGTTAAAAATGCTGTATATAAAAGTAAGGAAGTGTGGTTGCTATTGGCACCTCTTGAAAATCTGTGCTGCTGGTGGACTGATAAACTAATGCTGGGGAAAACAGCCTTGTTATAAACCGGTAAAGTAAAAATAAGAAAAATTTGTTGAAGGGCTCCAGGGTCCTTTTGGTATAAGCTAAATGCCCTGGATGCTGAGGAAAGGCTAGGACATACCCCAGTTGTATTGATTCACATCAGATCTGCTTTCCTTGGGTAAGAGATGTCACTCTGGGAGAGGCACTTTGGAAAACACAATCCAGGAACAATTCTAAAAATAACTGGGGGAGAGGGCGTGTAAATGATTCAGTGATACAATGTGTGCAGTGTTGGGGGTGTTAATGCAGTCCTGGTAGCAAATAGCGGGGAAAGTTCTGGAATAGGCCCTGCATGAAGAATGTGCCACGTGGTTAGCCATGAAGTTCTCCTGCACAGAAGTGCCTCATTCAGCAAGGGCAAAATCAGCAAATCTACAACATCAGACACAATAAATAATATATGATGTTGTTAAATAAATCCCATGCGTTCTGCATTCTCAGAGGTCTTATCAAATCAAAGCTTTAAGGGGTTTCATATGAACATCTCAGGAGATTCAAGGACTCAGTTGCTTTTCAGAGGACAGGCACACAAGGCAGGAGACAGACAGTACATTTTATCATTGGTGTTGGTGTCTTACTGAAAACACGGGACGGTAGAGGTGTGAGGGGGGTTTTCTAGAATGTGAGAAGCTGAGAGCCCCTCTCAGCACTTGGTTGACCTCTTGGGGGACTAAAAGTTGTAACAATCTTACGCTTTAAAACACTGGAAAGGCCAGGGTGTTTGACAGCCTAAAGAGGCAAAGGAAACGTCTGTGCAAGGCAAGCATTCTTCCAGAGCTCTGGACAGTAACTGTGTGCCAGATTTTCCGTGCAGTGAACTCTTTACATGCAGGAGCTACGAGGCAAGGCTGGAGTCCAAGGAAACCATGATTAAATTCTGTTTTCCTGCAATCAGCAGAACATAGAGATTATTGCCACAGCAACACTTTAGTGGCTGTTTGAGGGCTTCAGCTGAGGGCAGGCTTCTGGTTTTGCTTATGTCCTATGGAGCCTGGCGTGGGGGGTAGGGAGCTCTTTAGACAGTGAATACTGGGAAATAGTGAAGGGACAGGAGAGGTTGTTTGAATCCCTGACTGCTGTCCTTAAAGGAGACAGGTTCTTAGCTAAATAATAGCCTTTTTCTCACAGCCTTTTCATGGTAGTAAGCAGGCTAAAACTTTAACCTTTTGCTAATAAATTGTTGCTTGAAGAGCCGATTGGAAAGGCTAGCATAAATTCAGCCAAAAAGAAAAAGTTTAAAAGTCTAAAAATTGAATTTGATTAAAGATAAGAAAAAATATCTGTTTTTTATACTCTTTGGGTTAGGGGCGAATCACCCCCACCCCCACCCTATAAGACTGCCTGACTTTTGCTCTTCCCAACTTTTGTGGTAGCCAGCAGACATAGCCAAGGGCTCCTGTGGTTGTCACTGCCAGAATAGAAGCCTTGTTTGGTCAAGAGATGAAATTTACAGTAACCCCAAGCAAATATGCAAGAGCCAGCCTCTAACACAGACCTCACTTAACTCTACCACTGTAGTCACAGGGCTGCTCTGTGAGGTCAGAACACCTCAGGTGAGACCATAAGGTGACCAGATGTCTAGATTTTCCTGGAATCTTGAGGTCAAAGATCATTCTTTGCTGAATCCAGAATGGTCCCTAGGAGAGTCAATTACCACAGCAAGTCTCAGGTATAAACTTTCTGTGAGTTACTACTTACATTTCACCAGGTTCAAGACTGACAAAAAAAAAAAAAAAAGCTGTGTGTGAAAGCTCAGTTAAATGCACCATCATTGTCATTTCTTATGCCAGGGCATGAAGGGAAGCTCAGGAGATGGTGTTTTCATGAGGCCGGAGTCTAAACCTCATCTAATTCTAGTCAGCCTCCAAAAAGCTGAGCACTCTTCTCCTGTCTCCTTGTAATCAATTCATTGTCATCAGAAATGTGTGACACCTGGGGGGGAGGGAAGGGGAAGACATGTCTTGAAAACTGATCAGAGAAATTGTCTTGAAAATGATGCTGTAAAATGGAAATGAGACCTTTAGAAAGGGAGATGCTGAACATGAGAAATCAGTAAGCCTCGGGACAGAAAGGAAAGGAAATGGGGAGAGGCAGGAGGTGGGCCCGGGAGACAGCAGACCAGTGTCCCAGCACCAGATATGCAAACAGTCCTCTGACCTTCAGAGGAAACTCAGGCCACAGATCCAGGCCCTCTCGGGTGAGTTCATTCTCCCCAGGACTAAAGGAGGAAGATGTCTGTGAGCCTCGTGGTGCCCTCTGGGGTTCTTGTAATGGCCTGCACTACAGTGCTAACACAGGAAGTGCTAGCTTTGGAAAGCTGACATTTGGACAAGGGACCACCCTGACTGTCCATCCAAGTAAGTGTAACAGGACACAGCAGCATGCTGGAAAATTCTGGAATTTCACCATTGGTGTCAAGTTTAAAAGAAATGTACGTTGCTGGGGTACCAGATCTTGCTTGAAGTAAAGTAGCTTCATCCTAGAAGGCTTTCTCTTCTTCTTCTTTCTCTTCTTTAATCTCAACATGCAGTAGATTCCCTTTGAACTCAGAGCCATCAGGTCTATCTCCCTGCTGTGAGTATAGCTGACCTTGACCCTGGAAAGACAAAAAGAATCTTTTCTGCTTTCAGAGCTTTCTCTGGAGAAGCTAGCTTTTTACTTGGGGGAGCTGTCACCCTTTCCAACTGGCTCTCCTGAGTAACCCATTCTTATATTTCACACCATTCCCTGTCAGAAAGTTCTTCCTCGGGGGCGGCACCTATGGCTCAATGGGGTAGCACGCTGGCCCCATATGCTGGAGGTGGCAGGTTCAAACCCAGCCCCAGCCAAAAACTACAAAAAAAATAATCAGTGAGACTCTGTCTCAAAAAAAAAAAAATAGAAAGTTCTTCCTCCTATCAATCCTAAATTCTTCTTGGTGCAGCTGAGGCTATTTCCATCAGGATCTTCCACAGTGAAGAGGAATAATTGAGAGCAGAGTTTGAATAGGTATGTGGTATTCAGTTCAGAATGGGTTTTAAATGGAAGCGGAGAAGGAAGAAATGAAAACGGAATGGGAATCTGAGGTCTTATTTCAAATCCCTCTATTCTGCTGCATGTCTCCCACTGCTTCCACAGACGCAAAACCTACAAAGCGGGGCAGGGAGAGGGGAGACAAAAATAAGCATCCGCTGTGTCCGTTCCCTATCGCGGAAACCACCAGGCAAGGGATTATAATTAAATCCAAAGAGTCTCAGATACAAGGCGTAATACCTTTCCTCCTCGTGGTGACTTGTATCCTTGCTGATAATTAGAGCAGATAGAAAGATTTGGCTTTGGTGTGTTTGCTACTGCACCCCACCGGGAAGAGAGAGAAACGCGACTGTTTGTTAAGATTCATAAAATTCCTTCTGTCGGTCCTTGTAAAACTCCCTGAGGCAAGCAGATGTGTGGCAGCTACGAGAAGCTGATACTGGGAAAGGGGACTCGACTAACCATGAAGCCAGGCAAGCTAGAAAGACCCATCTCACAGTGCACCCACCCCCCACCCCCGTGTATTTTGCTCCCTTCCCCATTTCAGGCCCTGTGGCTCTTTCTTATAGGGATTTTAAAAGAGCCAAATGGAAATGGACTCAGGAGAGTCGGAGCCCTTGGGTGCTCAAAAACGATAAATGAAAGGAATGAGAGACAAGAAAGAAAAAAGGTCAAAAAGGAGGACTATGCCTTTCCCTGCAGCTGGTTAAGACTGAGATGGGAGGTGCATATGGAGAAGGGTGTCATCACTCCAGCTGTCATCACAGGGCACTCTGTTTTCCTAGGATCTCCATTGTGCCAAAGGCATGAGCCCAGGCCCTGTATTTCTGGAGTAGCTGCTCTTGCTGTGCAGGCAGATAGCATAGTCCCAGGTCTGTGTGTGTGGAGGAGGCCATCTGACATTGCCATCTTTCTCTGCTCCACTGAGTGGCAGCATAAATTCATACCAGCTGCGTGTGGCACTAGGATGTGCCAATGCTGCTGCAAGGCCGAATATTGGATCCTTACGATCATCTTGAACGTGTGACATACCTGCAAGTGAAGTCCAGTCATGCGCAGGGTGCAGGTTGGACCAATATTGCCCATTTTTTGTTGTTTCTCCAAGCCCAGTAATGTGAAACCAACCCAGAGGCTGACATTTGAGCTGGGGATCCTATTGACTAAAATATGCCAAAGGGATCTGAAAGGCCAAAACTGCCTTCAGAGCTCAGCCTTTGTTGTTAGCTCGCTGGCAGTTGTCATTTCAGCAAAATCCATCTACTTAGAAAGGTCAGCTCTTCAAATGACAGACAAATGAGAACAACATATTGACCAGAGATAAGGAGTGGGGAGCCCAGATCTCAGCCTCTGAGAGCCTGGCATTTCCAGTCCTTTAATCACGCACACCAGTGAACATATGCTGTCTCAGAGAAGACAGATCAATGGTGCCTGAGCACCTGGTGTCACCAAGCTAGGGCTCAGAGATGGAAATGAGATGCAGATGGGGACGTTGTGTGGACGGGAGGATAATAGAGACGGGAGCTCAGTGGTGCTTTTTAAAACCTGCAGCATGTCAGAAATCGCAATGGTGCCAAGGTGAAGTTCACATCTCTAGCAAGTTTCTTATTATCCCCCCCCAGAATCTGTCCTGACCATGAGGCTCCAACTCACCAAGCCTGTAGGTAATAGTGAACAGTGCCTGAAATGCCTTTTGAAGTGGCATCAAGGAAAGCTGTACTCCAAGATCTGTAAGAGTCACCTGTCAGTTATTGTAAAGGGTGGGGTGGCTGTGTGACAACCTCCTACGACAAGTTGACATTTGGGCAGGGAACAAGCTTATCCGTCATTCCAAGTAAGTCTCCCTGTGATGTTGGCTGTGGAGTGCGGTGGGGCTCAAATGGCTATGCGGGCAACATGGTGGTTAAAGACACAAAGCTAAGAAAATTGGGGTATATTAACTGTGGTCAGGAAGAAAGGTCAGAGAATAGCAAATGCAGGTTCAGTCCTTAACACGTGGCATAGAGAACAGGGGACTTGAAAGTGGCGATCAGAAAAACAACCTGTTATCTACTAGTACTTTCTCACTGCACGTGGGGGCCAGCATGGGGGGCAAACATGGGTTGGGGGAACGGGAGAATGGCACTTCATAATTGGGGGTGTTAGGAAAATAAGGCAGGCTGGAAAAGAGCAAGGCAACTAGAGCCTCATACTGGGTTAATCCAGAGGAAATGAATTGTTCCAGAAGTTTCACAAAGAACTAAAGTCAAAAGATGTAATGAGGAGTCCTGATTAAAATGCACTTCAGAGTCATACGATCATCAGGAGAGAAATTAAGTCTTAAAAGAAAAAGAATTTTTTAAATGCCCACGCATAAAACAAATGGACCTACACCTTTAATTACACAGCGAGCAGCACGCGGTGCATTAGCCTTCCTTTGAATCCCCTCTCAGGAGAAATGGGTCCTCCAGCCACACGTGGTGGCAGCTGCTCTAAGCCCGGGAGTCCGTTTCACTAACACCCTTGCTCTGGGGCCTGACGAGGGAAGGAGCCAGCGACCTGCCTGTCCATCTTTAGCTGGTGGGGCCCCAGGTGTAGGCTCTGCTCCCCTCCACCCTCCCACCCCCGGTTTTTGTTAAGCTTCCTATCACAGTGGAACGCTGGTAACCAGAAGTTCTATTTGGGGACAGGGACAAGTTTGACAGTCATTCCAAGTAAGTCAAAGAAAAATTTCCTTCACTATTGTGTTGAGCAAACCCTTTAAACTGCAGAAAGAATCACAAAAATTCTGCTAGTCTATTTCTCTGCATCTAGGTATAACTTTATCTGGACCCAAGCAAAGAGCCACTCTCCTCACACCCAGAATGATTTATGCCAGGACAGTTCTGTATTTCCCTGCCTGAATATTCCTGAAGAAAGGGGACAGACATGGTCATTGCAGAGCCAGCCAACTCCTCTAGCCCACCCCTCATCTCTGCAATGACCAGAGAGACTTGACCCTTTGTGGCACAGGCCTCAGAGGCAGAAACTGGAGGGACAGCACTCAACTGAGAGGAAAGGGACCAGAAGGTCAGAAAAGGGAAATGAGAGGACCCCCCAGGAAACTGAACACGAGCTAGGGTAAAGGGATGAGAAGGGCGGCAGGGTGTCCAGACTCAATGCTGTGTTTAGACCTGACAGATGCGTTGATACTACCTGGAGAAAGAAAGAGAATTTCTGATCTCTCTGAAGAAAAATTTGGCAGAAAAATCAAAACAGATCGTACTTTTCAAGACTCTCCTAATTACAGCCTTTTATCCTCGTTTCTCTCAGTTGTTCCAGCAAAAATGGCAGGAAAGGGTCACTGAGGGCTTTCATGTTGTGGAAGCATAGCAGGGAGGGGGTTCTCAAGATATGGGGGTGGGGAATTACAGGGGAGTTTGGAGAGTTTTGGGGTGGTGGTTTTTGTAATGACTTAGAACACTGTGTCTAACTTTGGAAATGAGAAATTAACCTTTGGGACCGGAACCAGACTCACCATTACACCAAGTAAGTTCTTCACCCTTGGTCAGATCAGCCTGTGCACAATTCGGTAGGACGTGGTGGACCACACCGGCTTAGAGCATTTCCATCCGTCCTTTGTCATAACTGGTAGAGATAGGTGGCGGCCAAATATCTGAGTTTTCTGGGGGACCTCCAGTCTTGAATATTGAATTCAAAACTAGAAAACATGATTCATAATTCTGCTTTTGCTACTGCCATCAAATGCTAACGTGACATGTGAGGAGAATTTCGACAGAATGACTGCTGCATCGTCCCTTTCATCTTCTATGATAATTTTAACTTTGAGTACTGCAAGTGTCTGGGAGAAATGGTAGACACAGACTATCAAAGAGACTCAGGGAGGCAGGCAGACAGAACGTCAGGCATGTAATTTAACAAAACTAATCCGGTGCTATGTTTCCCTTTGCAGATGGCAAAAGGTTATTTGGAAAAGTGCTGAGAGCTGGTGCTCTGGGTGCGGTAGGGTTAACCAAATAGGAGAACTAAGCACTGATCTCAAGGGAAAAGTTTAAACTTGGAAAACTCTGCTGGTGTTTTTTTTTTTTTTTTATCAGTATGACAGCACATCTGCATTTAGTTAATTACAGTTCGGGCAAGGCATAGAATTAACTGTTAAAAAACAATTATGTCTGAGATGAAGGGTAGGTGGCTATATCTACGCAGAGAATAATGTGCAAAATGTGGGGCAAATGGATTTGTTTGCACCTGCAATTAAAAGCTGTGGAAAGTTTGAATATGTTCACTGTGTAACCAAAGACAACTTCCCAAAATGGAAGGCAAGCGCACCAAAAGAGCAAGAACTAGAGGGGTGGAACCTTTCCAAGTCTGCATTTCCCAACTGTCTTAACGACTCACTTACCTAAGGGAATCTTTTTTCTTTTCTCTGCATTAGAAATTAAAGGCATGAGTATTGAGAATTTGAATAGCTCAGACTCTTCTAGTGAAAACTACATTATAAAGCACCTCGCAGCTGGGTTGGATAAAGCACCTTTAGACTTCAAAGTCTTCTTTTCTTTTCTCTCTGGATAAGGTAGGATAGTGGTCTCTCCTCACTTTGTATCTGGGGACAGGGAGATCGAGAGAGTCCCAGAGTTATAAAGCAAGACGGTGGCAGGGCTGAGCTGTGGGGACTGAGGACCCAGTGACAGGCAGTCTGCTCTCTCCCAAAGACAGTCTCCAGAAACATCCAGGGAACTGTCTCCAGGGGAGAACTAACAACCCCAGGGAAAATGCCACATTACCCTCTGCTAAAAGCAATTCAGCTTTACCTAGTAAGGAATAGTCAGAGTGGCTTTAAACCAACCCAGAGCCCCAAATATTTGAAAACTTTACATGGAAGCCAGCTATCATGAGTTCATTTTCCAAGCAATGCTTCCAGAAGTTGTTAGTGGTTGGTAGTTGCTATGGATTTTGAAACTGAAGTACATCCCAGCAGAGTGGAATTATGTGGAGCAGGGGGATAGGAATTAGAATTAATGAAATGAGAGGAAAGTCTGGCTACAGAACTAGAAAAATCCAGAAAGAAAAGATACAGTAAACCCTGGGTGATTTGTAGCATTTATCCTAGTCCAAGCAGCAAAAGGCAAACACAGCCCAAAAGATTTCAATACACAATTTGCCTT
Source organism: Perodicticus potto (assembly GCA_963574655.1). Taxonomy (NCBI): domain Eukaryota; kingdom Metazoa; phylum Chordata; class Mammalia; order Primates; family Lorisidae; genus Perodicticus; species Perodicticus potto. The sequence continues at coordinate 54,325 of CAUYRH010057764.1, forward strand.
TTCACATTTACAAGTTCTTGCAATTATTACCAATGCCTTTGGTTTGTTGGCCAAATACTAGCAGATCCTAAATGCAAAAAGGAATGGTCCTCTGTGTTTAGAACCAAGTAACTCTCTCCCACCCCACACCCAAGCACTGTTTTTGTAGAGGAGTTCGATGCTGTGTGAATACGGAAACAGGCTAACATTTGGCTCAGGAACTATTTTGAGAGTCCAGCCTTGTGAGTATAAAACACATTCATTCCAGCCCACCCTAATTCCAACGTGAGTTTCTTTACCTTTTAAATAGACTCATTCTCTCTTAGAAGTATTTGATTCTAAAGAAAGAAAAAGCAAAATTCCAGGTGCAACACAAGACTTCATTAGTGTGGTTCATTTAAGAATTTCCATGTGTTAACTTTGAGTTATTCCCACCAATTCACTGCTGTGAACCTTTAAAACTGAGTTTAAATTTAAGAACAAAAACTGTCAGCGTCTCTGTGGACTGCAGAGCTTGGCTGTTTGGGTGTCTAGACTTGCAAAATGGAAACCTCAGCCTGAAGTTTGGAGCTTAGAGATTCATCCTCAGCCTGTGACTTGGAGATGTAAGAAAAGCTGCACGCAGCTTGACTTGCAGGGTGTTTCTGGGATCAGTGTCATGAGAAAGCCCAGACGGGTTGGTGAGGAGTCGTTCATGGCAGGTGTCTGCCCCTTTTCTGTAAAGCTACTGACAACAGTGGGAAGACAGGCGCCGGGGACAAGCTGATTTTTGGAACTGGGACGCATTTGACAGTTAAGCCCAGTAAGTTTGCGATCTTTGTGTCTTTTCCTATTATTCGCTCTAGCCTGATGTTTGAGTTGCCCTCCTTTAGATTCCAAGTAAACAAACCATAGTGTCTTTGGTGCCCTTTTTGATATTCATGGCTAAGGGGCTCTGTTCTTCCCATCCTCCCCTCCAAGACAGGAGAGTCTGTGGCCAGGTCAACACTCATGAAGAGGCAGACAGCAATGCAGTTGGTAGCTGTGTCAAGCCATTCCCAGTCCTCATCCCTGGGTCCCTTCACCCGCTTTTGTGTCTCAAGCATTTATACCAGCATAAGGGATCTGAAGAAATGAACAGTAGTGCTGGCCAGGGCTGGAAGCAGTCCTGGTGTTTAGGCTTCAGAACAGCTGTGGAAGTTCTAGGAGGTTCAGGGCATGAGTTTCTGGCAGAGAGGTTTTTTTGTTTGTTTGTTTGTTTTTTGAGATAGAGTCTCACTATGCCACCCTTGGTAGAGTGCTGTGGCATCACAGCTCACAGCAACCTCAAACTCCTGGGCTTAAGCAATTCTCCTGCTATAGCCTCCCAAGCAACTGGGACTACAGGCGCCCGCCACAACACCCGGCTATTTTTTTTTTTTGGTTGCAATTGTCATGGATGTTTAGCTGGCCCTGGCTGGGTTCAAACCCACCAGCCTCAGCGCATGTAGCCTGCGCCCTAACCACTGTGCTACGGGCGCCGAGCCATGGCACAGACGTTTATGTAAAAGGTTGGCCCAGTGTGTGAATACAGGAGCAGGTGCCGGGCGGCTCACCTTTGGGAGAGGGACCCAGCTGATCATCCAGACCTGTAAGTGCTTCTGCCGGGAGGTGGGGGTCTAAATGCAGCCTCCCCAGGGATCCCCAAACCCTGTTCTTGAACCTCTGGCACCACTGTCATTGTTGGCACTGTCCTAAGCTGAGGGAGGTTTTGAGCCACATAGAGGAAGGTGATACAGTGTGTGCTGTGGAGGAGTCCTGAGATCTGCCCTTTTGCTGCTACTCCTGTATTTGGCCACAATTCCATTATTGGAAATTCTGGGCTCCAGTAGCAAAGTTTATAAGCTTAGGACTGGGCCAAGAACACATGCCAGGGCAGCACCTTTGCAATGAAAATTACTCTCATAGGAAATGTGGAGATGTCTTTGTAGACAGGGGTTGGCCATTTCTCCCCTTCTGTCTTCATGCTCTCTTCTCTGCCTGGCTTAGGGACCTGAATTTAGAACAGTTATTAATCATTTGATATCTCAGTCCCATCACTCATCCAGTGTGACAAGAGGAATCTATTAACATAAACCCACAAAGTGAAAGGAGAAAGAGTTCAATTCTTAATGTCTTCAGAGCTAAACTTGACAACTCCTCAGCCTTAATCAACTAGCCCCATGATCAACTGAGATGGCAACTAGCAGGTTGCATTAGCCGCGCAAGTGTCTGGCCAGAGCCTTGCTGCCCTCAGAGGAGTTAATACTGCAGAGTTTAGGAAATTGTAGTGGATGCCCAGGGCTCGCCCTGGCTGCCCGGCAGGGGAGAGGTCATGGGGACAGCGCTGAGTGGGGGAGCAGAGGCCAGATGGCAGGGCAAGCAGCAGCTTTCTGCTATCTCGGTGTCAGCACTGGCTGTGCCAGGAAACTCGCTTTGGGGACGAGACTTCGGGTGACCCTCGGTGGGTAATAGGAACCCTGAGGAACCTGTGTGTTCCTTTAAAACAGGGACTGCTATGGAGGGGATATCCTGGTTGGATGCCATCCTTCCTTCCTCCCAGGGGAGGTGACCTCACTGAGGATACCACACTCAGTCAGTACTGCGCTATTTTTACTTCTATTACTGAGGTTTCCTCTCCACCTGTGAAAACAGACTTCTCTCTGTTCCGAGCGTCCTCCGTCTTCCTTACCCCTGTGTTTCCTTTGGAACAGTGGTTTGAAAACTGCCTCATCCTCAGGACTCTGTCACTGTGGACAACCAAGTGAAAAGGGCTCAGATAGAAAAGAGAGAGTCCTGCTTACTCTGGTAACTTCTCGGGGGGGGGGGTGATGTGTAAGTGAGAGGGAGCGGGCTAGGATGACCTTCTAGTGGCTGTTTTAGAGAGACTCTGAGGAAACTTGCATCCTACACCCTCCACTTGTTAGGCCCTTGGTGATGTAAAAGCGAAAACTTGACCCTCTGAGAACATAATCAAATGCCCACCCCTCTCCCCCAAAGCACTGCCACATTTTGTTATTTACAATTATGGAATGAATATGTGATAATTCACATGACGTTATATAGATGAGTAGTCTGAGTATTTCGAACCCATGATTAAGATGCAAACACACTATAGACGTTCTGGAGCAGGTCATCAGGCAGCTCCTCACACATAGCGGCCCCTAAAGACAAACAGTGCACCTGGGCAGGATTTGTTTGCAGTGTTGGTTTATACATCGTTCAGTGACCTATTTGAAAGCTGATTATGTCTCAGATTGCCAATTTGGGGTGTACATTGTGCTCAGTGCACTGAAAAGCATAACAAAACGGGCGTTCCTATAGGAAACGGAGCATGAGACTGTGTATGGTGTGGTGTTTGATGGTGACTCTTCCCCTGGTCCCTGCCGTGCTGGGAGCCGCCTGCAAGGTTTCCCCAGGAGGTTTTTGTAAAAGCGTGCAATGCTGTGACAATATCAACTATGGCCCGCGCTTTGGAGCTGGGACCAGACTGACAGTAAAACCATGTAAGTTGGGGGTGGAGGGCGGTTCTGAGAGCTGACTGAGGGAGCGGAGGGGCTGCAGAGTTTAGGAAATTGTAGTGGATGCCCAGGGCTCGCCCTGGCTGCCTGACAGAGGAGAGGTCATGGGGACAGCGCTGAGTGAGGGAGCAGAAGCCAGATAGCAGGGCAAGCAGCAGCTTTCTGCTATCTCGGTGTCAGCACTGGCTGTGCCAGGAAACTCGCTTTGGGGACGAGACTTCAGGTTTCAGTGGGATAAAGGCACTGCCGCTTCCCACAGGACTCTTGTACCTGGATTCTTTGTCCTAAGACCCTGAGCTGGTTAGAAGTCTATTCATTGATGAATTCTGGCAATTGTGAGGATTAGACTAAGAAGAAGTAGATTTCACTGGCTTCTTCATTGGTGCCACATATATATTAATGTAAATGTTAACGATAATACAGAAAATCTATATTTGGTGATAAAAAGACCTAACAACTCAGAAATCAAGTTTTCTTGATTAAGAATCCCTGCACTCTGTGGGGAATGCAATCAGCTCTTCGGTTGTTTTTTTCTTTGGTGGGTTTTTTCTTCTTTCTAAGAATCATGGCTGTGAAAGTGGCACGGTGCTCCTGGTCCCCAGATAACCCTCTCTGACCCCTGTTTTGACCTCCTGTGCCAGGTGGCATGGCTCTGCCTGACGTGGCTATTATTCCCATGTGTTTCTGTCACTAGCAGGCTGTCAGAACCCAGTGTTCAGGGGACAAAACTGGGGATTTAAGATCAAGCTCAGATCTGTCTGCACAGCCAGTTGTTAGGTTTAGAGAAATGCCCGAACCTCGCCCAGGAGCTGAGAACGGAGACCGCAGGGTCGTGAGACTTCTGCTCCCTCCCTCCTTCCCTCCCGCGGGTTATTGTAAGGCCTCATATGGCTGTGTGAATTATGGAGGGAGCCAAGGAAAGCTCATCTTTGGAAAAGGCACTAAACTCTCTGTCAAACCAAGTAAGTGTTGGGGATTCAAAGACTACATCGGTGAGTGCAATTAAAGTACAACCTGGAGTGAGTAAAAAAAACTTACCAACCCCTTTCTCTGTGACGTCTTCCCCCCCTTCACCTGTGAACCCCACAGAATTGCTCCTAGTCCATGCCTCCACCTCAGTCCAGACCAGCACCTGCTCTACTGGACATGGGAAAACTCCAGGGTCCCTCACTAAGATGGCAGTGCTCAATAGTGACTGCCCAAATCACTGTAGGGACCAGGACCCTTGTACCTGGTTTCTTTGTCCTAAGACCCTGGGCAAGCCTTACTTGCACCATCAAGGCCCCTGGATGACCCATAGTCTGTGTGATTGCCACACGACTGGGTTTCAGACATTAGCTTTAACAGGGGGTCATAGGAGGAGGAAGGACAGGATGGCTACTGCAAAGGGTTTTTTGTTTAGGGAGAGTGCACTGTGGAACTCCAACTCCGGGTATGCACTCAACTTCGGCAAAGGCACCTCGCTGTTGGTCACGCCCTGTGAGTTCTTCTGGTTAACTAATTATCCTTTCTGGAAAGAAATCCAATGAGGCCTGTTGAAACACAGCTGAATTTAATTGCTTTATTTAGCGTGCATTTGTTAACTATGTCCCATGTGTGAGCAAGACATTAATACATATTTCCCTGGAGGCTGGATTTAGTTATCAGGTCTAGGGGCAGTTTTTTGATAAAATGTACTAATGCTGCAATCAGTGTTTCTCTAAGGTCCATGAAGCACGTTGTGGCTTTGGGAAAGAGGAAGAGATAAGAAAAGCTTTGTGATAGAGACAGAAACAAACCAATGAAAAGGGAAGCCACCAAAGAGGCAGTGTGTGGCCAAGGAAGTGTGTCCTTAATAGATATGTGATGAGGACCCGGTTGGGTTTGTGCCTGTGGCATCTGATAGAATTGGAAAATAAGGACTGAGGTCTGAGCTTCTCATGACTTTTGTCCTCTGCAAGAATAGCAGAACAATGGGACTGTCTCTGGAGGGAGGACTGCCCTTGGTGTGTCACCTCAATAAGTCTATTTCTCTTTAGACAGACCCCTTCTTCACAGGTGCTAAGCAGTTCCCCCACACAGCCCTCACCTCTTCACCTGGGTTAGCTGTGTGACCCCAGGGGAAAAGCTGAGAATACCAGTGCTGTGGGAGGCCTCCCCCCAACGCTGGATTATCTGTAATAAAGTAGAATGTTTATCCAAGTTGTGAAGCTGTCAGGGAGAAGGCAATAGAGCTGGCTTATAGGAAGCAATATTGAAAATTTAGGCTATTTCCACACTCCCTGAGTACAGTGTGTTTGTTATTTGTTTATTTTGTTTTTCTGTTAGAATTGCAGAAACAGAGGGCTCTCCTTGCAGGCACACTATTTGCAGAAATGTCTCCCATCTCACATTTCAGTTGTCTTTCCTCAACAGTCCTCTGCGCCTGAACCAGGTGTGAAAATAAGGTAATGGGACCAATCTGCTAAAAAAATAGTTTATATATTTGCAAGGCCCCATCAAAGCACCCAGCTGGAAGCAGCTCACCTCCTCTTTTGAAACTGCCCTCAAAGGCCATGGCACTTTCTTTTAGTATCGTCCATGATGGCTTTATCTGTTGAAGATAGATTTTGCTTGTAAATAGAGGGGATCAGCTTGTTGGTACTGTTTCAGATCCAAAATGAGGTATAACTATAAAACAATGTCATCAGTTTGTGTGGTTCATAAACTGACTCTCAGAGAAAGTCCTAAAGAAAATACTTCAAAGGATTCAGCAATCATTTAGATAGTTAACTCCCCCTTACATTTGCTAAATCAACCTCTTTAGTTAATAAATACACGTAAAGTAAAGATAGCATGAGCTTGAGAAAGTTTTGCAAACTCAGACCCAGTAGAAGCAGTGAAGACTTTCTCTATGGACTGAGATAGAATCCCAAGTAAATTTCTTTTAGAAAAACATGAGGTCAAGGGCTTCCAATGGGCAAAGTGCATGTGATGCTCTACTCATGGAGAGTAAGCTGCTTCTGGAAATGCTAACCTGACACTGGTTTATGTAGAGACCCATAATACTGTGACTTCCTCAGGAAACTACAAATACGTCTTTGGAGCAGGCACCAGGCTGAAGGTTTTAGCAAGTGAGTATTACAGGCAGGACAGACTTCATGTTAAAAGTCGTTGAAGTTCATGTTTGAGGGGCAAGGTACGGTAGGATAAAGGAGTACCCGTTACAAAGTAGGGAAGCTAAAATTACTGCTGTCTGAAGTGGCAATTCTGGGTCTCATTCCTATGGATAGGAGGGGTAAAGGAGCACGCTGAGGCTTACCATGAAGGACTGACCCCCATTTCATAAGAATTGTATTAATCATTGGGAAAATGCTTATGACCAAGACCTTGAGAGACTCCTATAAACACGATAGGAATTCTGTGTTCTTTATTCTCTTATTTGAAAATGACACTCTTACTTCACATCTTTCACTTGCTTTTCCCCTCCTGTTTCTCTCTCCCTGTCTAACTCAGTGCTTCACCGGGGCATTCATATTTTGAGAAACTATCTCAAGGGAAAACCGTGTCCAGATCCTAGCCTGTCACTCAACGCTTTCTAGAATCTGGATCCTTTCTGTCTAAACTTCTTCCCAGCTATTCCCTTTCATGACTGCTGTGCTCCAGGTGAACTAGGCATCTGCTTGCCCTGAATGCTTACTCATACCCACACTGGCTCCCTGTGTCCACACATCAGATATCCTGGACACACCCCTGAAAACCGGCCACACAGGTGAAACAGGTCAGTTTTCACAGTCTCTTAGCCTGGAGACCCAGCACAGATGTCACCAGACAATTTCATAGGGAGAGCTTGAAGAATTATATCATTTTTTAATGAAGGAGTCCCAGATAAGAGATGCAGGAGACACATAGCGAAGTCAGAAGGAAGGGGATGGCTTCTGTAAGGAGTATGGGAAGGAGGGCCCTGTCCCTGGGAAGGTATTCCCTGGAGCAGAAATAACACTGACGTAATCCAGGTGGGAAGTTTCTGTGCTGCACGTTTCTGGGGTTCCCTCTGGAGTGGTCGATTTCTAATGTGGGTTGTTAAGTTCCTGGTCCTCAAGGTGGCCAGTGGGGCAGAAGTGGGAGGAGATCATGCTGGACACTCGGCCATCCTATGGAGTCTCTGACTTGGATTTTCCATCAAGTTACTCAAAATTGAGAGAAGTTCAAATGGATCACATAGAAAGGATGAGAGAAGCTACCTTCTTGTTTTTTTGTTTTTTTTTTTTTGAGACAGAGCCTCAAGCTGTCACCCTGGATAGAGTGCCGTGGCATCACAGCTCACAGCAACCTCCAACTCCTGGGCTCAAGCGAGTCTCCTGCCTCCGCCTCCCAAGTAGCTGGGACTACAGGCGCCCGCC